>JAWQFJ010012545.1:45000-67500 GCA_034096865.1 Theodoxus fluviatilis | reverse complement strand
TGTCAAGAACTCTTGTTGGTTGCCGTGCAGTTGTCAAGAACTCTTGTTGGTTGCCATGCTGTTGTCAAGAACTCTTGTTGGTTGCCATGCTGTTGTCAAGAACTCTTGTTGGTTGCCATGCAGTTGTCAAGAACTCTGGTTGGTTGCCATGCAGGTGTCAAGAACTCTTGTTGGTTGTCATGTAATTGTCAGTATTTTTTGTTGGTTGCCATGCAGTTGTCAAGAACTCTTGTTGGTTGCTATGCAGTTGTCAAGAACTCTTGTTGGTTGCCATGCTGTTGTCAAGAACTCTTGTTGGTTGCCTTGCAGCAGTCATCCACGTCTGGCTCCTCAACTTTCATCAGCCAGGACTTCTTCCAGCAGGCCATGATGCAGGCACAGGCAGGCAATCAGGCAGGACCATCAGGCGTGCTGCCTGGGATGCCACCCATCGTTCCCTCTGACGGGCAGCCTGGCGCCCAACCCAGTCATCCAAGCGTCACCCAGGTAGATCACACCTGCCTACTATCACTGCCCTGACTGACTGGCAATGTGTGTTGTGATTATCCTTCCTGTGGAAGTGATAACATACCATAAAAGTATAGCCAAAGCTGCTAGCTTTCATGTCTGTGTTTTTAAAAACACGCATGGACAGATTTATAACACAGGGTTGCAGCAAATATGGCATTGTCATGGTCAACCTCTCAGCCTCCACTCACTTGTTGAAAGAAACACTGTCTTTTGACAGGAGAAAAGTGAACATGCTTTGGGGTTTGAAAGTGTGAGACACAGTGCCTTGGTTCTTTCCGTGGGACAATAAAAATCTGGGTTATTTACATAGTACCCCATATTTTCTGCTCAGCTCTCACTGGTGCCTGGTTTTACTCCTTGGTAGGGAGAGGCAGTGTGAGAGAAGCACTGTACTCAGTGGTGCCACTCTTGGTTCTGCACACCTTGAAAAGCTGCATGACTAGCTGCTGCTTACTGCAGGTCAAGTGTGCTGTCCACTTGACTGCAGACCACTGCTGTCTATCAAACACAACCTCCATTGTAGGAATTGTTGTGATAATTTTAATGATACATGTGGAATTCAGAAACAGGTAATAGAACATGTGTAAGTGTGGTCTGATTACTTGTGCTGTGCCAATTTGTCATGCCCTTGGAATTATCTGTGCAGTTGTGGGCCCAGTAATGTGCAAACAGTTTGCATTAACATTTCACCAGTAAAGATGTGAGTGGTAAACCCACATGGATGTAATCACATAAAGCTAAAGAGAGCACTCTGCACACTTCTCCCATTGGTCAGATTTAACACGTGACACTCATTTGCTCTAATGATATACATGATTTGGGGGAATACCTGACCTATTTCTTCTGACTGGTCAGTTCAGTGTGACGTTACGTCCGCTCATGAAATGGACACTATTTTTGTCTGCGGTGATCAGTGTGAATTAAGCTTTTCACTCGACGAAAATGGGATGATGGGGATTGAATCTTACGATAAAACTACATCACAAATAGGTATTTTTACCATAGTGATGAACACAGTGCTAAAGTTCACCGTGATTTGAGGTTAATCACATATGGTTTAGTGTGCTGCAGCTTTGTAAATGTGTAATGATGTTCTCACACCCATTGACTTACATGTACATGCACACATTTACACACTCAATCAAGAATGATAAGTTGAACCAATCAACCTGTGTTTGCTATGATAACAAATTTCACTCGTACATGTACACTTGCATGTGCTTGTGCACATGGGAGTCAGTGTGTTCAATGGATGAATCAGATTTTGCTGTAATTTATTACTCATTTCGTGCCATCTCCTTTGTTCATCAACAAGGCTAAATTTGGTGCAGAATATTCATGAAGCGGAAATACGGAACCTCCGCAGCCGACCTATGGGAGAAGTGTTTAGAGTGCTCTCGATAACTTCATGTGATGTAATCACTTAGCCTACCAACTGTTAGCCATCATCTTGGTGCTTTCAGTCACAGCTGCAGCAGCTGCATGAGATGGGCATCACAGATGAGGCTCGAGCGCGGCGAGCCCTGGAGATCTGCAATGGGGACATCCATGCTGCCCTGGAACTGATCTTCAGTGACAGCTCCTTCTGAGCCTTCCTGACCTGCAGTCAGCTCTTCACTCCCTGCTGGCAGAGTGCTCTGTCTGATGAAAGGATGGATGCAGATGCCCTCTATGTCATGAGGTAGCTGAAAAAGGAAATTATGTAAAATTGGGTTGGATGGTGTATGTGTGTCAGTGTGTGTGCATGTGTGTGTGTGTGTGTGTGTTTGTGTGTGTGTGTGTGTGTGTGTGTGTGTGTGTGTGTGTTACACTAGAGTTCAGTTTTTCCTTATTTCTTTATTGTGTGTGTCAGATGATTTGCATTTTCTAAGTAGATCTGGTATTTGTAAGGCTGATGTTTGTTAGTAGCAGATTTGTTTTTCCCACATAGTGGGTGAAAACCATTTGTGCAGCATTTCTTTGATGGGTTTTTTTGGTCTGAGATATTCTACCCCCTGCTTTTCTGTGCTTTGGATTCAAAAGAGAGAACTGGAAACAACACCATCTGCATGAAAATGTCTTTCTGATGTTTTGAGAGAAGTCTTGAAATGACTGAGTAGTTTGACTGTAGCTGTAGTGTAGCTGACTGCATGCATAATGTTGTGTGGACCTCTGCAGGGTCCCTGGAAAACTTTCACTTGAATGGCTGTGGTAGGGAGCCCAGAAACACAACATGTGTTTCAGTGCAGTGAAGTGTTACTGGTGGTTGTACAAATCCAGGACAAGTGTGGTTTTTTATGTACAGCATGTGGAGCATGATTCATTTAACTGTAAATGAGATATTAGAACTGTTAAGGCTCTTTTCGGTGCATTTTGTTTGTGAATGAGCCCTGCATTTTTTAAATACAG
The DNA here is from genome assembly GCA_034096865.1 of Theodoxus fluviatilis. NCBI lineage: Eukaryota > Metazoa > Mollusca > Gastropoda > Cycloneritida > Neritidae > Theodoxus > Theodoxus fluviatilis. The sequence goes on along the minus strand of JAWQFJ010012545.1, from coordinate 64,602 downwards.
TGAAATGATGAATGGTAGATCACCTGATCATTTTCAAATACTCCGTTGTCTTTGCAGTGACTCCTAAAGAAGATTTTCAGTTATGGAATTGATGCATTTTTGGCATATGGAGATTTTTTTTCTTCTTGTAGCTCTCATGAGGAAGGGGAGGTAGCCTGATTGTGTATGCTCACTCACTACTTGATGCCAGCTACAATGCTGAAGAGTCCTCAAGGTACACAGATGGCTGGGGAAAAGCTGGCCCACAGACAACCTCGATTTGTGCCATCTCTTAGAGTTGTGAGACTTAAAAATCATACGTTTTCTAGATGGATGTGATCACAGTAGTGCTACTTTCTTCAACTGGAGTGTTGTTCTTGACAGCTATTGCTTTTAAAGTTATAGTTTTTCTCTCCACATCTGCACATGCTATTTAGTGATAACATCTACACTGATATCACTTAGTTTAACTTGAACCTTCCAGCTCAACAGCAGGGCATAGTGCAGCGGTAGTGCCTTTGTAAATCCAACGTGTTTGTTCCTCCACCGCTAGTCCATGGTGAGAGCATTTGACTTGAAAGCATTTCATCTGTAGACTAGGACTGAGGTCCTGCACATCCATCCTGCCATCAGTCCTGGTGAAAACACTTGAGTCCGTCACTGTGCATGCTGAACCACTCAAGCCCAATTGTGACTTGCCACCACAAAGCCAGTCCTGACTGGACTTTTTACTGTTTGGAGATGCAAGTATTTTTCAAACCTACAGTCTTTTCTTATCAATTTCATAAGGTATGAACTCAGTATCAGTTGTAGAAGTTATCCCCATGTGAAGAAAGGTGTAATGTCAGCAGCATTTTGGAGAAAATGGCCTCTGAAGTTGTGTGCTATATAGCAGAGGTAAGCCAATAAAAAGTTAGTTTTCACACATTTAAATGTATTTTTCAGGCATATTATTTCGGGACGTAGCTGATTCTGATTGACTCCCAATGTGTATTTATGCATGTAGCACCAAAGCTATTTGTCCAAGTTGGGACTGGTTGTGTGCTGGCAGGTCAGACTGATGCATTCAGGTTTTTACTACATTCTGAAAAGAGCACAGCCAATGAAGCTAATTTTGCAACATTTTCGTGAGGATGGAAATTAATTTGCTGGAATTTCACAATTTTTTGTTGTGTACATATTTTCCTTTTTTTATCGGTTTGATATCTTTGTAGTTTTAAAACTCAGATCTCTCATGGGTACTGAGCAACCATTGCTGTCTGCAATGCCTGGTTGGATGTCTTTCCCTGTAGAATGGTGGCTGTAGGGGTCAACTAATGACATGCTTTACCAATGAACCTACTCGCCCAAGTTCAGTGCATTATGGGCAATGTCCTTGTTTACAACAGAAATAAAAGTCATTACAAATACAAAAGACTTGGCATTTCTTAACCCTGAGAAACATGTGTATTGCAACTGGCTTTCCATGGAGACCATTCCAGATCAGGATACATAAAAACAAAGTTGCTTTTTGGGGGGCTGCTTCTTTAGCAGGAATGGGCTGCCAATGAAGACACTGAATTTTAGCATAACATTTCTTGGAGATCAACTGGATGTTAGAGAGCAGGCCCGACAGGGAGTTGACGCTGTTCGTGGTACCAGAGACTATGGAGTGGGCTTAAAGACGGGGCAATCAAATATGCATGCTTTTGCAAGATCTCAAAAGAAGTTATTCTGACGAACAGCAGGGTGTGGATTTTGGAGTGGGGTTTTTTACACTCAAGATGTCTGTCAGCTTGTGTAGGTTTAAATATTTTTTTTAATGTTTGTTTAGGTTATGTGATCATCAAGGAACCAATTTGTGGCAAGAGGTGGTTGAAGCCATTTGCTCATTTCTTCTGAAGTGTCGATAGATTCTTGACTTTCTGAAGCATCATGAATTCATCTGCCATGATGGAAGCCAACAATTTCAGCAAAACAGAAGGGAAAAGTGTTTTTCTGTATGCTTTGCGTCAGTTACAGCCTTATATGTCAGCAGTTTCTCATTTTTCATGTCCACACACACCAAAATTGTGCAAAGCAGATGCAGCCGACTGAGAAATGTTGCCATGTATGCAGTCATCCTCATTTTGCCTAGAGAACCTCAGTAGGTACCTTCATTGTGTGCAAACCCAGAAGATGATGTTAGAAAACGTGAAATACATGGATGAACATGATGTCAAGGAATACAGGAGCAGAAATTGGGAAAGATTTTTGATTGACCAGTGGATTGCATGATTGAATGTTGAAAAGATGTTGTGACCATGAAACATAATGAACAACGCAAGTATGCTATTTACAATTTAATATTAAGATTCATAGACTCTAAATGAAGCACTGCACTATTTTATATATCCAATTGACACTGTTAAGTTGTAGTCTACGCGCAGAAAAGGTAATCCTTTTTCTAAATCCAATTCAACTGACACTGGTGGATTTCCCAGGAGACATAATTATCAATAAATGATGTAATGGACTACTTGAAAGCACTTATCACATGTGTCCAGTGTAACTATTTCTTTAAAAAGCATTAATAACTGCTTTAGAACATTGATCAGGAGTGATATATATATATATTATATATATATATATAACGTAAATTATGATAGCTGAGACCAAGTAAGAAAAGAGACCATTGTAGAGCCTGACGGTGACCTGTGTTGGAAGGACTGGACACGCCTAACTCCAGGAAGCATTTGTGGCAATGGGATATCCCTGGAGATAAGTTGACTCTCAGCTCCTTTGCAAAGTCTGGCCAGTCAGACCTAAGAGACTTCACTTCAGGTCCTTTGCAAAGTCTGGCCTGTCGGACTTAAGAGACTTTAGGTCCTTTGCAAAGTCTGGCTTGTCAGACCTAAGAGACTTCAGGTCCTTTGTAAAGTCTGGCCTGTCAGACCTAAGAGACTTCAGGTCCTTTGCAAAGACTGGCCAGTCAGACCCTAGAGACTTGCAGGTCCTTTCGTCTCTGAGATCTTAGAGAAGACTGCTCCAGTTCTAAATGGAAAGGAATTGTGCACCCATTTGTGGTTAGGCATATCAAAGACTCCTCCATTTTCATTGTGGCTCTGGCAGACAAGCTTTTATTACAAAAAGTACAAATGACAATGATGCTTTATTACAAGGCATTGATAATGTGTTCAATGAATGGGCCTGGACAGTGCAGTATGATCTTTCCAAAATGAAGGAGCCAGATGTATACACACATTTACAAACACAGAATGTACATCTACTAATTTGTTGCTACTTGTAACATGTTTTCAGAACACTTAATTTGCTCAAAAAACCTTTGTGAATGAAATATCAGACATGATATAATTATACCATACGGTGAGTTGCATCCACATCTAGGAAAGGACATGTTTGCAAACAAGGGTTCCTTTTCCCCTCTTATTAAACAGTTTCATGATCTGTGATAATCGTAATTTTAGTTATAAATTATCGACTATCATACAGCCCAAGCCATTTTTAAATGAATATATATGATCCAAGAATATGAAACAGCAGGTGCTATTGCATATTTAGAGACATGACATTTGTTGAAAATAGTTCCATTGACCCATATGGAAAGTGCAACAATGTGACAATGCCCTATTTAACTATATACACCTTATGTGTCGTGGGCGGTTGGCGGGCCAAGGGTCAGGAGATGGGGGATAAGGGGGTGGATGGGTGGGTTGGGGAAAGTGAAGGGGGGTGGAGTGAGAAGAAGATCTCTAAGGCCGCCGGCCACGGGATGACTGCTTGGCACAAGCTCGTGCCGTCTTCAGTGCCTGCTTCTCCAGGGCACGGTTGGAGTCTAGGCTGAGCAGCAGTGTGCCTGCCTTCAGTTTTAGCAGGCCATCCTCCAGCACCACTCCCTGACCCAGCACCAGCAGCCGCTTCACTGCAACAGACAGGCAACACAGACTCTTGCAGTGGGCACCGACTGTCTTTCAGCATTGCAGTGATGGCACCTGCAGAGGTTGCCAACCCCTTACCTTTTCTTCCCAATCCCTCAGCTTTTTAGGGCAACTCTCAGCATTTTCAACAATAACGAAGAATAATCCCAACACATTTGTCATGTTCCTACGTTTACGTATATCTATCAATATATATATATATATATATATATATATAGATCTATCTATATCTTCCCCCCTGTTGGCTCGGGGTAAGAATTGACCCACTGCGTCTCCCTACGTGATTCGTAAGAGGCGAATGACTAGGGACACCGTGACTTGAATTGCATTTACTCTAAAATGCTCTAGTGATGTTCGTGCTTAGTGGCCTTACATAGCCTTCAAAGGCTGATAGGCCGTAAAACACCATCCTTCCATCCATATCTCTCTCTGTCTCTCTCTCTCTCTCTCTATATATATATATATATACAATATATATATATATGTGTGTGTGTGTATATCGATATCTATATATCTATATATATCTCTCTCTCTCTATATATATATATATACACACACACACACACACACACACAACAGAAACACACCCATGTGCTTGGTACCAAGCATACTTGAAAGTAATGAGCTTTTCTTCTGGTTCAGATAGTTAATGATCAAGGATTATTATCTGAGACCTGGTCAAATCAAGAGGAGCAAAAGAATGCACACTGCACCCTTTCAGATTGAGTTCAAATGAGAGTGCTCAAACGTGGCAATATTCTGGCAACTATGTAGTTTCCATGGGAAATGTCGCGCTCGTAAGTCCCAAAAGCAGTGTTCTGTCGAGTGTCCGCCCAATAGAAACGCGTGCTAATTTTTCATTATCCGTCGGACACGTCCTCGAACGATCAGATGGGTTCCTGCTTGTGGCATAGCGGTAGACATGTGTCTAGTCAGATGTTCCCACTGGTGGCCTGGCCTCGCTTGATTAAACACTTCTGAGGCTTCTGCTACTTCATCTGTTAGTTGTAGGATGTCCTGACTCCTAATTAAGAATTTTTGGTACAGTTCTTCATCACTACAATTTTATACTGTGCGGAAAACCTGTTGTGGTGAGGCAAGCAGCTTCACTCATCGAGTATGAAGAAAATGGAACACCGTTATGTTGAACGACTGGGTATAGTACAATAGAGAGGAGGTATTGACGGAGCTAGGATGCGATTTCACACCATAGGGTGCTTTTCTCGTGTTGTTTATGGGGAATTGGTGCTGAATGAGTCGAAGTCGGAAACATTCGCGGACACTGTACCCCAGTTTTGAAATCTCGGCCTTAGAGTTAGAGTCACGTGACTCGCACGCCCGAGGAGTTATGCTAAGATCCGGCCGCGTTAATGTATCTGCGTTTTGTGACAAACGTCTTGCTCGGCGGTACTGTACTCCATGCACCTTAACGGTCCGCGTGATTCGGGTGTAATCTTAAGCTAAACGACGTTTATAAATGTCCGTTCTCGCGAGAAATGCCGAGATTTGCAACTGAGGTAAAGTCTCCGCGAATGTTTCCGACTTCGACCATTTCAGCGGAATTGGTCGGTTGGGGAGTTGTAAATCGAAAAGAGTACCACAATCATTAATGACCACAATGTTACGAGGGCAGTTGGACAGACATCAATCAACACACTCAGTTTTGTGTACATACACATGGCCTAGTGGTAGTGTTGCCAACTACCACGTGGATGTCACGGGTTCGGCCGATGCTCTCGTCTGTATTTTGTTCAAATCTCCCCTCAGTTCTCATTCAGCTGTTCTACCAGACACAAAGAAATGATGTGTCCTATCAACAAAAACGTGTGAGGAGGCCTGCACGCATCATTTATACTCGATCCTCTTGCGCGACCACAGATTACATTACACAGATTACAAAAGTACGAAAATCCGAATTTAGAGCTAGGTGCCTGAGTAGCATCCGTGATTGGACGAGCCGACGAAATTCCCACGCCATACGGAAAAAGCCGTGTTTTCCCGGACATCTCACCACCGGGACATTTCACCACGCCACAAGTTCCTTTCGAAACCTATTTCTATTTTTAAAACTGTTCAAAGATGAGCGCTGACGGCGAGCGCCTGCATGGACAGGTTCGGTTAGGAGAAAAGTAGGGCTTCGCGAGTGCTCGCTGTGAGCGCGCATCTCTGAACGTTTTCAATACCTTTCGAAACAGAACGCGCCTCAGGACACGCGAGAGTGTCGCGTATGATGCGTTAGGATGCGTGTGAGAAACTCGCCTCTAGGCAAATACCGATTGCTTTCAATTATTGCTGAAAAGACGCCGCTCGTTAAAAAATCCATTAATCATCAATTTTTTTCCTGGTCCTATATTTCTTGTGTTCATAACTCCGTATTATCTTTAATTGACCGTAAAAAATACGGCATTTGAAAACATCCATCTGACAAGTTTTTAACGTTTTTTTTGGCCTATGGCATCTATAAGTTGAAGTGTCGAGGAACTTCTCACGATGTACGCCTTACCAATAGAGCTCATGATGTACGCCTAACAAAAGGACCTCATGATGTACGCCTTACAAATGGACCTCATGATGTACGCCTAACAAAAGGACCTCATGATGTACGCCTAACAAAAGGACCTCATGATGTACGCCTTACAAATGGACCTCATGATGTACGCCTAACAAAAGGACCTCATGATGTACGCCTTACAAATGGACCTCATGATGTACGCCTTACAAATGGACCTCATGATGTACGCCTAACAAAAGGAGCTCTTGATGTACGCCTAACAAAAGGAGCTCTTGATGTACGCCTAACAAAAGGACCTCATGATGTACGCCTTACAAATGGACCTCATGATGTACGCCTAACAAAAGGAGCTCTTGATGTACGCCTAACAAAAGGAGCTCTTGATGTACGCCTAACAAAAGGACCTCTTGATGTACGCCTAACAAAAGGAGCTCTTGATGTACGCCTAACAAAAGGACCTCATGATGTACGCCTTACCAATGGACCTCATGATGTACGCCTTACAAATGGACCTCATGATGTACGCCTTACAAATGGACCTCTTGATGTATGCCTTACAAAAGGACCTCATGATGTACGCCTTACAAATGGACCTCATGATGTACGCCTTACAAAAGGACCTCATGATGTACGCCTAACAAAAGGAGCTCTTGATGTACGCCTAACAAAAGGACCTCATGATGTATGCCTTACCAATGGACCTCATGATGTACGCCTTACAAATGGACCTCATGATGTACGCCTTACAAATGGACCTCATGATGTACGCCTTACAAATGGACCTCATGATGTACGCCTAACAAAAGGAGCTCTTGATGTACGCCTAACAAAAGGACCTCATGATGTACGCCTTACAAATGGACCTCATGATGTACGCCTAACAAAAGGACCTCATGATGTACGCCTAACAAAAGGAGCTCTTGATGTACGCCTAACAAAAGGACCTCATGATGTACGCCTTACAAAAGGAGCTCTTGATGTACGCCTAACAAAAGGACCTCATGATGTACGCCTTACAAATGGACCTCATGATGTATGCCTAACAAAAGGAGCTCTTGATGTACGCCTAACAAAAGGAGCTCTTGATGTACGCCTAACAAAAGGACATCATGATGTGCGCCTTACAAATGGACCTCATGATGTACGCCTTACAAATGGACCTCTTGATGTATGCCTTACAAAAGGACCTCTTGTTGTATGCCTTACAAAAGGAGCTCTTGATGTACGCCTTACAAAAGGAGCTGTTGATGTACGCCTTACAAAAGGAGCTCTTGATGTACGCCTTACAAAAGGACCTCTTGGTGTACGCCTAAAAAATGGAGCACACAGTGGCCTAATTCTTCTCTTATCTGCAGTTTTGAAAACAGGGAGGTAACCCATTTTGTTGGATGAAAATCATATCATATCATATAAAAGTGAAGATTGATGCATCCTGGAGGAATGTGAAGTTTCTTGTTCAAACAAGCTGTATGTTGGAGTTAATGTTTCTCCAGATTAATTCCTTTCTTTTGCAACACCTGCAAATGAATGAGCTGTTGGCCGCAACGTGGGTTAGAAAGACAAGCTCAAAGTACAGTGCATTGTACGGGTGGGGTGGGTGGGGTGGGGTGGGTGGGGTGGGTGGGGGGCCCATGCTGAACTGATACAATAAATAGTTATCAAAGTTCATTTTGTAGAGATATCATTTGAACAGGAAGAGGTCGTACAGTTCATGCGTTTAAAAAACAAGGAAAAATGATAAAACAAGACGGAAGATGCCGTACCATAAATTCACGCAATTATGAAAAGGAAGAGAAAAATACATACTAGAAAGAAAGGTAAAATAAGAATGCACTTCATTGTTACAACAATTATGCTGATTAACATCGAGGTAATTGACATTCAAGAGTAGGAAAGACAATGCTGTATGAAATGGAGCTTACCTCTCTTTCCCTCTGAAATAGAGAGAAATTCCATACTGTAATTACGACAATTTCTTCGAGATTAATGTTGGTGGTACCTAGACTGAAGGCCAGTCAAAACGGCCTGAACCAACAGCGACTGTGGCGAACATCAATAGTAGTTTGTGGTAGTGGAAAACAATGACAATGTACATTTCATTTGTTGAAGCTCTGCTTCCTCTTTACGACAATCAGGATGAACTAGATCCTCAACGGTCAGAAAGCCAACCTACTTGGTGGATTTACAAGGAAGCAAGGGCAGGAGCTGTCCAGGTCGTATTTCACGAACATGTCCAGCTTCTCCTTTCGCTTGGGTCGCAGGTCGGCTTTTACCTTCATCGGCACCTTCCCACTCCGGCCCGCAGTGACCTTGTAGACTGCAAAACAAAACACGACTATATGGAATACAGTACGACTGTAGACCGAGTAAGAAAGAAACACAACTATAGAGAGCCACTACGACTGGAAGAACCGTTTAAATCAAAGTTCTTCGTCAATTTCAGCATCTGCATATTTTTACACACGTTCCTGTAGATGATACAAGGGTTAGAAAGAAAAAAATGATGCCGACAGTGGTGTGTAGGTATCAACATTCTCTCTCTCTCTCTCTCTCTCTCTCTCTCTCTCTCTCTCTCTCTCTCTGTGTGTGTGTGTGTGTGTGTGAGAGTGAGTGAGAGAGAGAGAGAGAGAGAGAGAGAGAGAGAGAGAGAGAGAGAGAGAAAGGCAGAGTTTTCATTTTTACACGTCACCACCACCGCTTCCCTCACCAAACGCCACCACCGCTTCCCTCACCAAACGCCACAACCGCTTCCCTCACCAAACGCCACCACCGCTTCCCTCACCAAACGCCACCACCGCTTCCCTCACCAAACGCCACCACCGCTTCCCTCACCAAACGCCACCACCGCTTCCCTCACCAAACGCCACCACCGCTTCCCTCACCAAACACTACCACCTCAACCACTTACTATGCGTGGAGTTGCAGACTAATTCATCAAAGTTGTCTGGCTTTTCCACGGAACACACGGGGCAGCTTACGTCCTGGAAACAGCAAATCACACCGATTATGTTTTTGACGCGCATTGGACATTTCTGTCTGTAAAAAGTGTAGCGGGACTTAACTGGCAGACCTCGGAAACTTTTCAAGCTTCCCTGTCCACTGCTTACATTTATCATGACGTATTTTAGAGATCACGAGCTGTAATTGTACCAACGAATTTCCACATGCGGATAATAAAGATGATCTGTCTGTCTGTCTACTCCTGGCAAGAACTGACGACCACCCTCACTAAAGGAAACGCGGATGCAAAGAGGAGTGATGTGGTAACGCGGATGCAAAGAGGAGTGATGTGGTAACGCGGATGCAAAGAGGAGTGATGTGGTAACGCGGATGCAAAGAGGAGTGATGTGGTAACGCGGATGCAAAGAGGAGTGATGTGGAAACGGAGACTCCGCACCACGGCGAGTCGCATTGTGCCTTGAGCGAAACCGAGCTACAGCCCATATATCACTGGGACCGAGTTACAGCCCATATATCACTGGGACCGAGCTACAGCCCATATATCACTGGAAAGGAAGCTACAGCCCGCATATCACTGGGACCGAGCTACAGCCCATATATCACTGGGACCGAGCTACAGCCCATATATGACTGGAAAGGAAGCTACAGCCCATATAACAATGGGACCGAGCTACAGCCCATATATCACTGGGACCGAGCTACAGCCCATATATCAATGGAACCGAGCTACAGACCATATATCAATGAGACCGAGCTACAGCCCATATATCACGGGAACCGAGCTACAGCCCATATATCACTGGGACCGAGCTACAGCCCATATATCAATGGGACCGAGCTACAGCCCATATATCACTGGGATAGAGCTACAGCCCATATATCAATGGGACCGAGCTACAGCCCATATATCAATGGAAAGAGAGCTACAGCCCATATATCAATGGGACCGAGCTACAGCCCATATATCAATGGGACCGAGCTACAGCCCATATATCACTGGGAAGGGAGCTACAGCCCATATATCAATGGGAAGGGAGCTACAGCCCATATATCAATGGGAAGGGAGCTACAGCCCATATATCAATGGGACCGAGCTAGAGCCCATATATCAATGGGAAGGGAGCTACTGCCCATATATCAATGGGAAGGGAGCTACAGCCCATATATCAATGGGACCGAGCTACAGCCCATATATCAATGGGACCGAGCTACAGCCCTTATATCAATGGGGCCGAGCTACAGCCCATATATCAATGGGAAGGGAGCTACAGACCATATATCAATGGGACCGAGCTACAGCCCATACATCACTGGGAAGGGAGCTACAGCCCATATATCAATGGGACCGAGCTACAGCCCATATATCAATGGGACCGAGCTACAGCCCATATATCAATGGGAAGGGAGCTACAGCCCATATATCAATGGGAAGGGAGCTACAGCCCATATATCACTGGGACCGAGCTACAGCCCATATATCACGGGAACCGAGCTACAGCCCATATATCAATGGGACCGAGCTACAGCCCATATATCAATGGGAAGGGAGCTACAGCCCATATATCAATGGGACCGAGCTACAGCCCATATATCACTGGGAAAGGAGCTACAGCCCATATATCAATGGGAAGGGAGCTACAGCCCATATATCAATGGGACCGAGCTACAGCCCATATATCACTGGGAAATGAGCTACAGCCCATATATCAATGGGAAGGGAGCTACAGCCCATATATCAATGGGACCGAGCTACAGCCCATATATCAATGGGAAGGGAGCTACAACCCATATATCAATGGGACCGAGCTACAGCCCATATATCAATGGGAAGGGAGCTACAGCCCATATATCAATGGGAAGGGAGCTACAACCCATATATCAATGGGACCGAGCTACAGCCCATATATCAATGGGAAGGGAGCTACAACCCATATATCAATGGGACCGAGCTACAGCCCATATATCAATGGGAAGGGAGCTACTGCCCATATATCAATGGGAAGGGAGCTACATCACATATATCAATGGGAAGGGAGCTACAGCCCATATATCAATGGGAAGGGAGCTACAGCCCATATATCAATGGGACCGAGCTACAGCCCATATATCAATGGGAAGGGAGCTACAGCCCATATATCAATGGGAAGGGAGCTACAACCCATATATCAATGGGACCGAGCTACAGCCCATATATCAATGGGAAGGGAGCTACTGCCCATATATCAATGGGAAGGGAGCTACATCACATATATCAATGGGAAGGGAGCTACTGCCCATATATCAATGGGAAGGGAGCTACAGCCCATATATCAATGGGAAGGGAGCTACAGCCCATATATCAATGGGAAGGGAGCTACAGCCCATATATCAATGGGAAGGGAGCTACAGCCCATATATCAATGGGAAGGGAGCTACAACCCATATATCAATGGGACCGAGCTACAGCTCATATATCAATGGGAAGGGAGCTACAGCCCATATATCAATGGGACCGAGCTACAGCCCATATATCAATGGGAAGGGAGCTACAGCCCATATATCAATGGGACCGAGCTACAGCCCATATATCAATGGGAAGGGAGCTACTGCCCATATATCAATGGGAAGGGAGCTACAGCTCATATATCAATGGGAAGGGAGCTACAGCCCATATATCAATGGGACCGAGCTACAGCCCATATATCAATGGGACCGAGCTACAGCCCATATATCAATGGGACCGAGCTACAGCCCATATATCAATGGGACCGAGCTACAGCCCATATATCAATGGGAAGGGAGCTTGTTGTCCATTTTGAGATCTTCACAGAAAACTGATCTCATGTCTATTTTTCTTTTCTTTATTTTACCTGAAGATGTCAGTTGATCTGCAGTTTGTTAAATGAGTTTTTAAATGGGAATTTTTCATGAGAGTGGTATGTAATTGATATTATTAGCCTAACGTTTTTGAAGACCAACATTGCCTAGTCTTACTGAATTCTCAGGGTTTTTTTTTCTTTTTTCAAAATGTGGATTTCCAAGGATGCACAATTCATTCTCGCGCAACTGCACCATACCAGCTGAATCCAAAAACGGTTTCCACCACCTTAAAGAGCATGACGTTTTCCTGTAGAAATACATGACTCTACATCGACTGATGGGAGATGCGACTCATTCGTGGTGCGGGTTCACAACTTTGGTTGCTTTGGACCTTTGCTTCTTGTGAGGTTTGGTGCAGCATTTTACCCCTTTAGCAGAAGATCAGAGGCGAATCTCTGTACTGGATCTGGAGGGTTTTACGACCTTGTGGCTCCTTGTCTTCCTGGGTGAGTCGTCACAGGAGAACTGCGAGGATGCAAAGTCCTCATTCCTGAGAATCGTGCACATCAATACAGGTCATGACAACCTCCCTAACTGGCATGATTTCTAGGCGTCGATGGTGGGGACAAGAAATGACCCCAGTGTATTTTGAACCCACGGTATGCGCATTGCTGACATAAAATGTTCCCAAATACTTCCTTTGTGCTAATAATATCTTATTTTACTGAATCGCTGCTATATTTACATCAAACACATTAGTGATTTATGCTTGTTGCAAAGCAGCAAATACATTTGAGGATGCACACTAAACACGCTCTAGTACTCACCTCGGGCTGGGTAAATGGAATACCTTCGGGCCTGCCCAGTCCTGCAGGAAGGAAAAACAGCAGTTTGTAGCAAGATTCACATTTCTAGTCTAAATCGAGAACGATTCCGCTGTACACACCATGAAATCGAGAAGACACTTCTCAGGACAGATGGAGTCCCAAGGCCAAACCATGGCTCTTGAGTGTCCCAGTGCAAGCAAAGAATGGTTACATTTTTGTTCTTGCCATGTCAAGGAGTGTCTTGTAGTTTTAATTTCATTTTGGTTTAGTTATTGCCATTTGGAAAGATTGAATTTGTAGATTTGCCAGAATGTCTCGACTCAAGGAAATAGCTGCAGCCCTCAAAATGACGTAACGCCTGGATGAATCCGTCACTGTGCTCTAGTTCACTGCAGGCAACGGCTGCAGACAGAAACTGACAACTTGCGTGCTGACCGAGTTGGGTGAAAAAACTCTCTCTCGTCAAAGAACTGTCCGGCAGGCAAGCTTGCCTGGCAGTCTGAAGAGTTTGGTTCCTGGCACTGAGTGTATAAGGCCACAGGAAGTGAGGCTGCTGTGTTTGCTACAAACCACCCCCTCTTGAATTCTTCGGTTTGCAGATGGTACCGTGTTCCTTTCTTTCACCGTCACCACCACCACCACCACCACCGCCGCCACCACCACCACCACCACCACCACCACCACCACCACCACCACCACCACCACCACCGCCGCCGCCGCCGCCGCGACCACCACCACCACCACCACCACCACCGCCGCCGCCGCCGCCGCCGCCGCCGACGCCGCCGCCGCCGCGACCACCACCACCATCTCACCAATTACCAGTGGAATACTGCTAATGCCACAGTATGGCGAACTCTCCACTGGCCAGCGTGACACCAAAGAAACGCTACAAAGACTGCCTCAGGAAGACCCTCAATGCTTGCCACATACACCATCGTCGTTGGTCAACACTTGCTGCAGATCGAGACACCTGGCGGCTCGTCGTAAGCAGGGCCGTCGCCTCCTTCGAGAACACCCGTAGGGCCTCCATAAAGAAAAACGAAATAGGAGAAAGAACGAGGTAGCTGCGACCGACCAGACCTTCTCCTGCGGCAATTGCGACCGGACCTGCCGATCCCGCATTGGACTTCTTAGTCATAAGCGGGCTTGCAAAGAACGTGGACCATGACCTTCCAGATCTTCGTAAACGAAGCAAATCCATGACTCCTACTACTGGTACTTAAGCTGCTTCTACAGCCACCACCACTTCCACTGCTGTTGCAGCTGCTGCTGCTACTACTACCACCACCAGCATCACGAACATCAGTGCTACTATTACCACCAGCACCATCACGATTGCTATTGGCGTTCAGTCCTAGCGCAAAGCCATGGAGAGGGCCTACCTTCCCTGGCCTGCAGGGGGAATTCTTCGCTCGAGAGGACAGAGCCCACGCGGGGCTCCTCCACTGGTTCCTCCGACAGTTCCTCTTTGGTGCCGCACGTGGTCTTCAGCTCGTAGGTCTCCACCACCGTTACCTCTGCAGCCAAAAGGGTCATGGGGTTCTAGACATTGGCAAGACCATTCTCAAAATTAATGTAAAAAAAACCCGCTGGCGCTGAACCTCCAGGTTTTGGCATTAAAAACACAATAAAGTCTGTAGGACCTTCAGTAAACCTGGAGACAGACAGTCACAGACCTACGCACCACACAACACATGGAGAGAGACAGACACAGACCTACACACTACACAGCACATGTAGGCAGTTACAGACCTACACACCACAACACATGGAGACAGTCACAGACCTACACACCACAACACATGGAGACAGTCACAGACCTACACACCACACAACACATGGAGAGAAACAGACACAGACCTACACACCACACAACACATGTAGACAGTCACAGACCTACACACCACTACACATGGAGACAGTCACAGACCTACACACAACACATGGAGACAGTCACAGACCTACACACCACAACACATGGAGACAGTCACAGACCTACACACCACAAAACACATGGAGACAGACAGTCACAGACCTACACACCATCTTTGAAGTGCTGCAAGAACAAAACAAAACAAACGAAATGTTTTCCCCCCTTACTCTGATTATTCCTTGTTTCGGAGACGACTGTGATTTTGACTTTTGAGTAGGCCTAAACGAACACACAAGCTCGATACAGCCGGCAACAAGCTAGTTCGCCGGGCGGGACAGTGAAATAGATCTATTTCACTCAGAATGTCGATCAATATAGGGCAACGTACTTATTTTTTAAATCAAGGATTGATTAAATCATCATATTTTTGTGACACTGAGACCAGACCATCAAAACAATTAGCACTAGGCCTTGAATCAAATCGTCGTTGACTGCAAATGTACAACAGTGCCGCGTGATTGTGTCGACATTCAGCTAGTTTGCTGAGCGATTCCAGGCTTTTAACCAGCGAAGGCAACGATCTAGATGGTACATATACTTTACCGGTTTCACAAATGGAATGAATTTGACGCCAACACAGCGTAGTATCGCTTTTTTGCGTCTGCTGGTAGACGTTCATCATACGAAGAAGCCAAATGTTTTGTGAACGTAGAAAAAGAGTTTAACTCGATTAGGCTCTTACATCTATTGACTATCTAGGGAGGTGCTTCCGAGTGTACGAAATTCATTATCCTCAAAACTCTACTCGCAAATGACGTCACGCTGTTGATGACGTCACACATTTCGCAATTTGGCCATTCCATGAATGGAGTATTTGGGGAGGCGGTCGAGTGTACGACCTTAAAAACCATTTTATCTTCAAGCCTCGATTCTGAAAATTTGATACATTCAATCGGACCTAACTTCCAGTTAGTGTGCAAAATGTCAAGGAAATCCGTCCTGTAGTTTTTGAGAAATCAGCCGTGGAGTCGGGACAGACACACACACACAGACAGACAGACAAAAACCACTGGCGCTGAACCTCCAGGTTTTGGCATATATATATATATATATATATATATATATATATATATATATATATATATATATATTTTTTTTTTAATAATATCAGGTGCGGACCCGCAACCTCTCGAGAAAAGAGGGGGGGGGGGGGGAAACACACACACAAGAACACAAAAAAACCCGGTTGGGTTTGAACCCACAACCTCTCGAAAAAAGATAGGAAAAAAAGTTTCAGCGAAGAATCGAATCTGGTCATACATGACCAAGAGTCCAACGCTCTACCAGCTGAGCCATTAGAGAATTGATATGACAGAGTGTTTGTAAAGCATTTATAACGTTCTTTTCCGTGGCCACACGAGCAGCTAAATCTCATCCGGCTGAATAAAAGCAAAGGAGTCTGTGCAGGGGTGAGTCTCAGATCTGCATTTGAAATTGAACATTACTGCTCATTGCTCCTGCAAGGCTGTATAAGTGTTGTTGTTTTTTTTTAAATCATTTATCTGTTACGCGTTTCGATGGAGTAATCTAAGCTCGCATTCCAAAATTGTAGAACCTACTGCTGAAGTGTTGTGTGTGGATCCAAAAAGCTTGCGCAACTGTCCTTTGCACTGACTGTCCTATGCAATGACTGTACTTTGCACTGACCGTCCTTTGCATTAACTGTCCTTCACACTGACATGTCGCGCTCACCAGTGCTTCGGACACATGCCGGTCATTCTGTGCACTGGTCAGTGTGAAAGTGCATAGGACAGTCAGTGCATCGGACAGTCAGTGCATAGAACAGTCAGTGTGAAGGACAGTTAATGCAAAGGACAGTCCGTGCATAGGACAGTCAGTGCGAAGGACAGTTGCGGAAGCTTTTTGGCTCCACACACAACACTTCAAGTGTAGGTTATAAAATTTTGGAATACGAGCTTAGCTTACTCCATCAAACACGTAACAGATACATGATTAAAAAACCAACAACACTTACCCAGCCTTGCACGAGCAATGAGGATGGTTGATCTTCTGCTTAGCAGCGTCAAGATGGAAAGAAAGTCGATACATAATGTGCTGCTTAATTTTTTCCGCATTGATCTGAAGCACCGAGCTGTCACCTCTACCGTTTAATCCGCTTGCTAATAGATCTTAATTTCGTCTAAATAACATGAGTAGTATTTATTCATACCCCTGACTATCACAGTCTGAGAAATCTTCTCACTGTCTGGCAAAAATGAGACACAAATGCTGTCCAGAATACAATGCAACGAGTTAGTCGGCGTTCATTCGGAAGCCATTTTGCTGCCTGCATCTGTAACCACGCGAGATAGAGCGAGAAAGGGGTGTGGCTGTGGAGTGGGTCGCCATTCCATGAATTGACTACTTGCATCGTAAAAAATCCAACTTTATCCTTTCACCAATGTTCTCAAAATTCATCCTTATCAAAACTCTACTCGCAAATGACGTCACGTTGTTGATGACGTCACACATTTCGCAATTTGGCCATTCCATGAATGGAGTATTTGGGGAGGCGATGTCGAGTGTACGACCTTAACAAGAAGGGCAAAGCCCATACGACTCACATGCTTGACCTTGACCTTTATATGACCTTGACCTTCAGGTGACCTTCAAGGTCAAGGTCAAACAACTAAACCTAGCAATGACATCATACACTAAGAAATGATTTACACATTTTTTTCCTACAAAAAAATATGACCTTGACCCAAGGTCAAGGTCATCCAAGGTCATGCAACACAAAGCTGTTAATTCAAGACATAGGAAGCACAATGGTGCTTATTGGCACTTTCTACCATCAGATATAGTCACTTTTAGTGGTTCACTACCCCATTTTGGTCACATTTCATAAGGGTCAAAGTGACCTTGACCTTGATGATATGTGACCAAATGTGTCTCATGATGAAAGTATAACATGTGCCCCACATAATTATTAAGTTTGAAACAGTTATCTTCCATAGTTCAGGATCAAGGTCACTTCAAAATATGTATACAATCCAACTTTGAAGAGCTCCTGTGACCTTGACCTTGAAGCAAGGTCAACCAAACTGGTATCAAAAGATAGGGCTTGCTTTGACCTATATACCACTTGTAGCTAAGGTCGCCATTCTCAATAACGTGGGAGAAAATTGGGAAAATGTGAAAAATGACTGTTTTTGAGACCACATTTATGGCTCCTGTGACCTTGACCTTGAAGCAAGGTCAAGTCACTATGTATGTTTTTTGAGGCCTTGTCATCATACACCATCATGCCACATTTGGTGTTGATAGACTTAATAGTCTCTGAGAAAAATCCAACGTTTAAGTTTTTTACGGACGCCCGGACGGACGCCCGGACGCCCGGACGCCCGGACGGACGGACGACACGGCTCAGTACATAGACTCACTTTTGCTTCGCATGTGAGTCAAAAAACCACTTTCTCATCAAGCCTCGATTCTGAAAATTTGATACATTCAATCGGACCTAACTTCCAGTTAGTGTGCAAAATGTCAAGGAAATCTGTCCAGTAGTTTTTTAGAAATCAGCCGTGATGTCGGGACAGACACACACACAGACAGACAGACAGCCAGATAAAGTCTGTAGGACCTCCAGTAAACCTGGAGGGATAAAGTCTGTAGGACCTCCAGTAAACCTGGAGGGATAAAATCTGTAGGACCTCCAGTAAACCTGGAGGGATAACTTGATGGAAATGAAAACCTGATCTGTAATGGTGCACTTTAAAGATGAGATGGTTTCTTCCTGATGGATGAAGATTCGTAGAAACTGTATCTCTCCAAGACAAAGTGTAGAGTGTCCGTCTTCATTTTGATCCGAACAAATAACCTTTTTCATAATGCCATTAGGTCTTTATTTCTCTCAAAGCACTGGTAGAGCTTACCTTTTCCATAGTGCTGACAGACCTACTGACTTTCTTGTAGATCTCTACCTTATCACTTAGCACTGGTAAGACTTTGCATTTCTCGCAGCACTTATAAAATGTTTACCTTTCTCGTAGCAATGGTATATATGTATCTTTCTCAAAGTACTGTAGATGTTTACCTTTCTCGTCTGGTCAACCGAAAGAACCTTACCTTTCTGGTAATACTTTTACGTCTTTGTCTCTCTCGTCTCGCCCTACTGGTAGACCTTTACCTCTCTGACCATTCCTGTTCTCGTCTCATCCAATGGTTCTGGCTAGCCAGCACCTTTCTGGCAGTAATTGTTGACCTTTACCTTTCTGGCAGTACTTGTAGACCTTTACCTTTCTGGTAGTACTGGTAATCCTTTATTTTTCTGCTAGTACTGGTAATATTTTACCTTTCTGGTAGCACTGGTAATCCTTTACCTTTCTGATAATACAGATAATTCTTTATCTTTCTGATTGTACAGATAATCCTTTACCTTTCTCTTTCTGATTGTACAGATAATCCTTTACCTTTCTGGTTATACTGACAATCCCTTACCTTACTGCCAGTACAGGTAATCCTTTATCTTTCTGCTAATACAGGTAATCCTTTACCTTTCTGCTAGTACAGATAATCCTTCATCTTTCTGCTGGGACAGGTAATCTTTTATCTTTCTGCTCGTACAGGTAATTCTTTACCTTTCTGCTAATACAGGTAATCCTTTACCTTTCTGCTAGTACAGATAATCCTTTATCTTTCTGCTGGGACAGTAATCTTTTATCTTTGTGC
>JAWQFJ010012545.1:35000-37500 GCA_034096865.1 Theodoxus fluviatilis | reverse complement strand
GCAGACAAAGATTATGGTGGCACGCACAGCAGACAAAGATTGCGGTGGCACACCTGGCAGACAAAGATTATGGTGGCACGCCTGGAAGACAAAGATTGCGGAGGCACGCTTGGCAGACAAAGATTATGGTGGCACGTACAGCAGGCAAAGATTACTGTGGCACGCCTGGCAGACAAAGATTGCGGTGGCACGCCTGGCAGACAAAGATTGCGGTGGCACGCCTGGCAGACAAAGATTACGGTGGCACGCCTGGCAGACAAAGATTACGGTGGCACGCCTGGCAGACAAATATTATGGTGGCACGCACAGCAGACAAAGATTGCGATGGCACGCCTGGCAGACAAAGATTATGGTGGCACGCCTGGCAGACAGAGATTGCGGTGGCACGCACAGCAGACAAAGATTACGGTGGCACGCCTGGCAGACAAAGATTATGGTGGCACGCACAGCAGAAAAATATTGCAGTGGCACGCACAGCAGGCAAAGATTGCGGTGGCCCGCACAGCAGACAAAGATTGCAAAGATTGTGGTGGCACGTCTGGCAGACAAAGATTACGGTGGCACGCCTGGCAGACAAAGATTGCGATGGCACGCCTGGCAGACAAAGATTGCGGTGGCACGCACAGCAGACAAAGATTACGGTGGCACGCACAGCAGGCAAAGATTACGGTGGCACGCACAGCAGACAAAGATTACGGTGGCACGCCTGGCAGACAAAGATTGCGGTGGCACGCCTGGCAGACAAAGATTATGGTGGCACGCACAGCAGAAAAATATTGCAGTGGCCCGCACAGCAGACAAAGATTGCAAAGATTGTGGTGGCACGCCTGGCAGACAAAGATTGCGATGGCACGCCTGGCAGACAAAGATTGCGGTGGCCCGCACAGCAGACAAAGATTGCAAAGATTGTGGTGGCACGCCTGGCAGACAAACATTACGGTGGCACGCCTGGCAGACAAAGATTACGGTGGCACGCCTGGCAGACAAAGATTACGGTGGCACGCCTGGCAGACAAAGATTGCGATGGCACGCCTGGCAGACAAAGATTGCGGTGGCACGCACAGCACACAAAGATTACGGTGGCACGCACAGCAGACAAAGATTACGGTGGCACGCCTGGCAGACAAAGATTGCGGTGGCACGCCTGGCAGACAAAGATTGCGGAGGCACGCCTGGCAGACAAAGATTGCGATGGCACGCCTGGCAGACAAAGATTGCGATGGCACGCCTGGCAGACAAAGATTGTGGTGGCACGCCTGGCAGACAAAGATTGCGGTGGCACGCCTGGCAGACAAAGATTACGGTGGCACGCACGGCAGACAAAGATTATGGTGGCACGCACAGCAGACAAAGATTACGGTGGCACGCCTGGTCGACAAAGATTACGGTGGCACGCACAGCAGACAAAGATTACGGTGGCACGCCTGGCAGACAAAGATTACGGTGGCACGCACAGCAGACAAAGATTGCGGTGGCACGCACAGCAGACAAAGATTACGGTGGCACGCACAGCAGACAAAGATTGCGGTGGCACGCCTGGCAGACAAAGATTACGGTGGCACGCCTGGCAGACAAAGATTATGGTGGCACGCCTGGCAGACAAAGATTACGGTGGCACGCCTGGCAGACAAAAATTATGGTGGCACGCCTGGCAGACAAAAATTATGGTGGCACGCACAGCAGACAAAGATTACGGTGGCACGCCTGGCAGACAAACATTACGGTGGCACGCCTGGCAGACAAAGATTACTGTGGCACGCCTGGCAGACAAAGATTATGGTGGCACGCCTGGCAGGCAAAGATTACGCTGGCACGCCTGGCAGACAAAGATTGCGGTGGCACGCCTGGCAGACAAAGATTGCGGTGGCACGCCTGGCAGACAAAGATTACGGTGGCACGCACAGCAGACAAAGATTGCGGTGGCACGCCTGGCAGACAAAGATTACGGTGGCACGCACAGCAGACAAAGATTGCGGTGGCACGCCTGGCAGACAAAGATTACGGTGGCACGCCTGGCAGGCAAAGATTACGGTGGCACGCCTGGCAGACAAAGATTGCGGTGGCACGCCTGGCAGACAAAGATTACGGTGGCACGCACAGCAGGCAAAGATTACGGTGGCATGCCTGGCAGACAAAGATTGCGGTGGCACGCCTGTCAGACAAAGATTGCGGTGGCACGCCTGGCAGACAAAGATTACGGTGGCACGCGTGGCAGGCAAAGATTACGGTGGCACGCCTGGCAGACAAAGATTGCGGTGGCACGCCTGGCAGACAAAGATTATGGTGGCACGCCTGGCAGGCAAAGATTACGGTGGCACGCCTGGCAGACAAAGATTGCGGTGGCACGCCTGGCAGTCAAAGATTACGGTGGCACGCCTGGCAGACTGGGAACCCTTCACGGCGTTTCCTGCAGCAACTACATGGCGCGTAGCAGCACACTGACGGTGTGTGTGCTTTGAAGTAATAAACTCCTTTAGGAAAACGCTTTACCGTTGAAGAC
>JAWQFJ010012545.1:12500-30000 GCA_034096865.1 Theodoxus fluviatilis | reverse complement strand
TGAGACACTGTCAGTCTGGACACAATACTGAGAAACTTGTTAGTCTGGACACAACACTGAGACACTTGTCAGTCTGGACACAACACTGAGACACCTGTCAAACTGGACACAACACTGAGACACCTGTCAGTCTGGACACAACACTGAGACACCTGTCAGTCTGAACACAACACTGAGACACTTGTTAGTCTGGACACAACACTGAGACATTTGTCATTCTGGACACAACACTGAAACACTTGTCAGTCTGGACACAACACTGAGACACTTGTTAGTCTGGACACAACACTGAAACACTTGTCAATCTGGACACAACACTGAGACACTTGTCAGTCTGGACACAACACTGAAACACTGGTCAATCTGGACACAACACTGAGACACCTGTCAGTCTGAACACAACACTGAAACACTTGTTAGTCTGGACACAACACTGAGACACTTGTTAGTCTGGACACAACACTGAGACACTTGTCAATCTGGACACAACACTGAGACACCTGTCAGTCTGAACACAACACTGAGACACTTGTTAGTCTGGACACAACACTGAGACATTTGTCAGTCTGGACACAATACTGAGAAACTTGTTAGTCTGGACACAACACTGAGACACTTGTTAGTCTGGACACAACACTGAGACACTTGTCAATCTGGACACAACACTGAGACACCTGTCAGTCTGAACACAACACTGAAACACTGGTCAATCTGGATACAACACTGAGACACTTGTCAGTGTGGATACAACAATGAGACATTTGTCAGTCTGGACACAACACAGACATTTTAAAGTCTGGACACAACACTGAGACACTTGTCAGTCTGGACACAACACAGACAATTTGAAGTCTGGACACAACACTGAGACACTAGTCAGTCTGGACACAACGCTGAAACACTGGTCAGTCTGGACGCAACACTGACACATTTGGGTCAATTTGTACACAAAAATGAGACAAAGGTCGTTTCTGAGCGGTCACTGAGGGCATGCCAGAGGCAGGAACTTACCTACAACGCTGACCTCTCCTCTGGCGGAGTCAGCAACTATGTCTCGCGGCAGAGGCAGATCCATCATCTCTGTCAGCTTCAACCCTGCCGTTAAGAAAAGCAAACTAAGAGCAAAAGTGGGCTGAGGGGAAAAGGTTATGGAGGATACAGATATTTCTACATACCTTATGAGTGAAATAATGTTTCTTAACTTCATTTTCCGCTACAGTATTAATCAAGCCAATGATTGCAGTCGTAAAACCACGACATAAATGAATAAATAACATCAACATACAGTCCACCTAGAAAATGAAGAGATTTCAAAAGGGTTTATGCGATCTGTTGACTTTTAGTTCTCATGTGAAAAATTGCATACAACATCAAATCGTGGCTACACATAAGCTACCTTGCTTGTAACACTATTCATGCAAGGCACCGAACAATAGATGCAGGAACAACCAAACAAGGAAAGACGTGGTGTGTGCACAATGAAATGACAAACAGCGAATAGAAGTCCTCACCTTTAGGACACATGTAGGAACTTCGCACGTACTCCTGGATCACTCCTTCAGCCTTGAGGAACAGAAAGGAAAGACGGATGAAGAGTGCCCCCTCCAGTGGGATGTCACAGAGGTCCAACTCTGCATGCGTTTGTTCACACTCGCTTGACATCAAAGTGAGACAAAATGTTACCAAATACGATCAATGCATCAAAAGTAGTAAAAGCAGCTAAAGTCATACGAACGTCGAAATTTCATTTCACCCGTCTCAAGACAATTCTATTCAGTCGTCAATCTAACACATCTATTCTCTGTCGTATGCTGAGGTGAAAACATCATATATCTATGTTTATATTATGACTGCAGAAAATACGTCATTTGAGCTAACTCATTCGATGAAAAATGAAAGTGTGATCTCTTGGGCTTGGATAATTTTAACCCAAACTTAGAACGAATGCATACTGAAAGCGTGTGTACACACAAACTGCATGGGTAAACAAAATATGTATCGTTCATTTTCAAAATATAATGGAGACGAACACATAATGCATTATTTCACGCCTATAGATGCACCAAATCACGCAAGACGAGGGAATTTAGGGACCGACTTTCTCTGTTGAACCAGAAATGTTCAAGTTTGAAAATGGTTTCGACTCTCACTTGCCTGGTCAATACTTCTCTTTTGTGTTGTGTGTTGATTTTGTGTTGAGAGACTGTCTCGGATCTGAGCAAACCTTGGATTTTATTCACCGATTTAAGTTCCCGGCAGCACCTACCTTGACGAGTATCTCTCGCTGGACGGCGTCGGTCAGACCGATGTACTCAGTGGACATCTCCACGTCGTTGCCACACATGCCTGGGATGACATCAGCCTAAAAGACACCACAAACACCCATAGAAAGACACGAACAAAACGTCTTCCTTGGCTCGCTGTCTTGGACAGTAAAGTTCAGTGTCATGTGGGGACAAGTTACTTACTCAACCTGGCTTGAGGACTTTGAGACAGAAGATGAAGCCAGGAAGATACTTTACTGAATACAATGGCACTGGCAAAGCCCATACGCTACTTTCGTCTTGCCACTGGGACGTGATGGATTGATGACAGTAATTCGATTGAAAGTCAAGCTGCTTCCGTCCTGAAGACATGCTCGAGAGGGCGTACAAATGCACGTTGACAATGTAGTGTAGACTTAATCTGTCCACAAGATGGCCGAGATAGTTTCTTCTACTGAGAGTCATATGTTGTTACGCTCCAGATAGTAAGTTTTCCCCGAAACCACGGCGAAAGGAAAGGTACACTGACTTGTTACGTGCCATGTATTGCTCCAATATAATCATAATCAGCTTAATGGCGTGATGAACCCGTGTTTCTGTAATCAAAGTCTGAGGGAGATTACAGTACATGAGAATAGGCTTTATCCAGTCTGCTCCTCTTTACAGGAGAGGCGAAGGTAGCATTGTGCTTTTGCTTTGGTGTCAGCACAACAGCTGCAAGGTCAACGTATTGACACTACATCTGTTTTCACGGCCTCGTAGATGCTGCACACAAAGCAATGCACACACACAGACGCATGCATGTACGCACGCACGCACACACACACACACACACGCGCGCGTGCGCGCACACCCACACACCCACAAAAAGCACAGCTGTAAGGAATGAAACAGTCGGGGGGCCACTCACCACAGCTGTCAGGGGCAGCTTGCCGATGTTTCGAGGCGTAACGAAGTAGCGCTTGGTGTGGGACTGGCCGCCACACACGCAGAACGGAAACCTCTCCTCATTGTGCACTTCCATGGCTTCCGTGCCTTCCAGGTGTAGTTGCATCTGTACACAGTACCGTTCAGTCAATAACTGCCACAGCCAGTATAGGAAAACCCCATTAATCCGGCAACATTCAGTCAATGACTGCCACTTAACAGCCAGTATAGCAAAACCCTATAAAATCAGTATCATTCATTCAATGACTGCCTCTCAACAGCAAGTATAGGAGAACCTCATTAATCCAGTCAATGACTGCTACTCCACAGCCAGTATTGCTTAACCCAATAAATACAGCACCATTCATTCAATGACTGCCACTCAACAGCCTGTATAGGAAAACTCCATGAAGACAGTACCATGCAATGACTGACACGCAACAGCCAGTATAGGAAAACTCCATTTATACAGTATCATTCAATGACTGACACGCAACAACCAGTATGGAAAACCGTCATTAAAAAATTGTATCCTCTAACCCTTTAAATAAAATCTTTAAACCTGTACACGAGTATGTATAATCCACATTATCCACGTGTATGCCAGGAAGGTTAAGACTCAACTGCTACATCCTAAAAGCTCCAGGGCTTGACGACAATTCCCATATTAAAGTATTGAGCTCCGATCCACTACAATCCAATGTCTGTGACTCATTAAAAGCCTCTACGTGTCGCCAAATTTCATACCTGAGGCCAAAGTGTAAGTGTGTGTATGTGTGTGTGTGTGTGTGTGTGTGTGTGTGTGTGTGTGTTTGTGTGTGTGTGTGAGAGAGAGAGAGGGGGGAGAGAGAGAGAGAGAGAAAGAGAGAGAGAGAGAGAGACAGAGACAGAGAGAGAGATAGAGAGAGAGAGACAGATAGAGATAGAGAGAGAGACAGAGAGAGACAGACACAGAGACAGAGAGAGAGAACTTGAACTTGAACTTGAACAAATTTATTGTGTGAAGGCCACCGGTCCATTACACATGATTTTAAATGCAAAACGCGGAGAAACACGAAGAAAGAGTACATCAACACTGGCATCCAGAATTGGTTTGGACGAAATGCACGGAAAACAGTCAGTCACTGTGTTGTAAACATCAACGGAAGTCACTTTTCCCGTGCTTTTCGTGAGAGCAGTTGTCGCGACGGTGGCCTTCCTGGTTCTCTGGCAACTCTGTGACGCCGGGGAACAGCTGATCTGGGCCGGCTTGGGTGACCGTAGATTCTTCGAGTCTCTGTTGACGATGGCTGTAGGATGGCACTCTGTACTGGTTCACGATCCCCCATGTGATCAGCAGACGACGACTGGAGGGATAGTGTGCGATCTGTTCCTTTTTCGGCACCGCCAGACTCTTTTTCGCTTGTCGGAGCACCGCTTTCTCCCCTGCAGCTGTCAAAGCAGTTTTTCATCATCTCCTTAAACTCCTGTCCCAAATCAAGTCTGAAGTTTTCAAAATCTTCCAGGGTAGCCTCCCTGTTGGATGAAATTGGTGAAGCACTGGCAGTCTCGATAGTCTCTGTGTTCACATGAGGGACAAACGAAGCTTGAGCGGGAACATCTGGGATGGAGGATGAGGCTTTTGCTATGTTGTCACTCCTGCAACTTGTGGGGTCAAAGGTCAAGGCTTTCGTAGCGTCATAGCTTGGTCGTGCACTGGCACGGGAATCTCGTGCAACATCAGGAGCGACAACGGAGGAATTCGCGACATCAATATCACCGGTATTTAAGGTTAAAAAATAGTCATTCTGCCTCTGCTCACCCTTTCTTCTGTGATTTTCTGCCCGCTGCTGGTCTCGTCGCCGCTGAGCAGGTGTTTTCCTTCTCCAGAAACCGCCCGAGGTGCTTATTTACAATGGCCGACCATCACTAAGCATGAATCGTAGGACAACTACAGTGTTTCCGCCTTCCCCGTCCACCTTCCATGAAGTAAGCGCCTCAGTCGTAAGCAGAGAAGTTAACAGAGTCTCCAGGGCAGCTGGTAGTCCAGCGACTGGCATGGTGTCTTTCTCTTACGGAGAAACGCTCGAGCAGGCCAGAGCAGAGACACTATCTCTGGCCAGAGCTGACGGGAACACGTCTTACCGGCGCGAGGGCTAGCCGTTGAGTGACAAAGAGAGAGAGAGAGAGAGAGAGAGAGAGAGAGAGAGAGAGAGAGACAGACAGACAGACAGACAGACAGACAGAGAGAGAGAGACAGAGAGAGAGAGAGAGAGAGACAGAGAGAGAGAGAGAGAGAGAGAGAGAGAGAGAGAGAGAGAGAGAGAGAGAGAGAGACAGAGAGAGAGAGACAGAGAGAGAGAGAGAGAGAAAGACAGAGAGAGAGAGAAAGACACAGAGAGAGAGAGAGAGAGAGAGACAGAGAGAGAGACAGAGGACTCACGTTGAGGCACTTGTCAAGGTAGTTGAAGACAGAGATGCGAATAGGGAGCCGCTCTCCACGAACAGCGGCGTAGGGCAGCGTGAATGCCAGGAAGAAGGGCTGGAAGGTGGTTAGGGACGTCAGATTGGAGATGCCAAAGCCAGAGCTGGGGTTGACGCACATGCTGTTGCCCACCCAGCTGGTAATGGTGTCGGGCGCCTTCCGCTTCAAGTTCACAGCCTCCTCGGACCTGTGGAAAGTCAGGAGGTTGTCAGTGCGACAGTGCAGTCCAGTGCAGGGAAGGCCACTACGCCTGCGGTGCAGTGTGACATAGTACAATACAGCACAGCATGTCACAGCAAGTAGTCTCATACCCAAGTAATGGACTGTCTACATGACTGCATCTCCATAGCCTGTCTGTTAAAATGTCTCGATGCCAACGAAATGATCAGAAGCTGCATTGTCTTGTTGATGACAAAAACGTTGCCCGTCAAGCAACAGTGCTTGTCGGCTGGCATGAGAGAAAATACTGCTACTGTGAATCTTGTCAAAATGTGTTAGACATCTGATTTATCTTTTCAAAAGTGTCACGCAACTAACTACAGATGCAGCGAGATACACACAGATTAGTTTCCCCTTTTTATTGACTTACGAAAGTTATGATGACCACATACAACTGCTGTTAGTGGGGAAAATCATCAAAATGTTACAAGATCATAACGTATTATTTAACACAAACCTCATACCATGATGAATGTTTTATAGCAGCCCAAACAGCATCGTGAAACAAAACTTGCATACATTTCGTGAGTACGTGCAATCAAATCAATTAGTCTGGCGAGAGACTCGGGTGACGAGGCAGCAAGCAAGGTAGAGAGTCAGGCGATGAGATGAAATTAGTGCATGCATTAAAAGTAACTGCAGACACTTTCACAGTAACAAGCCGGGGTGCGAGCAAGAAGTCCCGGTGAGTAAGCCGGCAAGGTTTCAAGCGTGCAGGTTGCTAGTAGAATGAAGAGAGGCGGTGTGAGAGGAGGACGTACCCCACCAGCTGCAGTTCCCATAGCCAAGTCTCGGGGAAGTGCTGGCGGGGCGTGCTTCCTTGGGCGCCCTGACCACTCGTCAGTTCCTTGTTGGCCCTGCTGGCCTGAGGCTGGAGAGCCACGGGTCCCGGCATGCCCGGCATGCTCTCTTGACGCTCGCCAACAAAGTTCCTCCGGCGAGGAGAGAATGCTTGAGTTGAAGAAATAAGAGAAAGACCAGTTGAGAGCATTGTCAATAGGAAGAAGCCTGCTGCTCTTAGTCTTTCTGTCGACTGCCGTTAGTTCTATTAATCCAGAACGCTGCAGAAAGGCTTGGGCAGTGTTCTTCATAGAGTCAAAGCCCTGCACATAATGAGCAGAGAAAGGTTTGAGGACTTCAGGAGGGATGAATTTATTATATGCAACAGAACAGTTTCGATGTGGCAAGAAATAGATTCAAAATCAGTCGACAGAATCATACGAAAGGGCGCAGCAGTAGTGTGCCCCACACAACAAAAAGCATGTTCAGAAAAGGTAAGGATAACGTTTTCAACCATATCGCCACTTCCAGACGTATAAGACAAGACACAAAGAAGGGATGCAAAGGTTTCTCATTCGAACTGCCCGCTGTTCTTGTCTGAGTGACGTTCAGCAAGTTCAGTTCTCAGCAAACCGAAGCTGCGTGGATGCAAGCTCCCTGTGTATTCCGTGGGCTGAAATCCAACTGGAGCTGCAGATCCCGCGTACGTCAGATCAAAGAAAACACACATGCCTGAAAAACACGCGTGCCGGATAGACGCACATTTTACGAAGGCACACACGTTGCCAAGACACACGTGTTGCCAAGACACTCGTGAGCTGCACAGAAAAGGGTTGCCGTAAAGACGAAGGTCAGGGAGACGCGGGGGTCAGACAGGCAAGGGCCTCAGGGAAACTCGAGGCCAGGCGGCCCCGGGACACGTACGGCACCAGCTCCAGGTCCCAGAGCCAGGTCTCGGGGAAGTGCTGGCGGACTGGCACCCCTGGTGACGAGGAACCTCCCGGAAAGGTGAATTTCGGCACTTCCTCGTCAGTCTCTGCGTTTTCCAAGTAGAAGGACGCTGCCATGGGGATGCCTGGACAACATCAACTCCAGCAGCTCGTGCTAAGCTCACACTGTAGGTTGGGGGTGGCAAGGACTATATGGGACCTAAGAATGCAATAGCTCAGCGGAGAGGGACCAGGTTGCAGTCCCAAACTGACTCGGCTCTCTCAAGTTAGGGGTGAAAACAGGTGCAGATAAAGTGATGACGCAACGGTAATGGCAATGCGTCCACCAAAAAAATGAGTAATGACTGCCATGGGCAGAGGTAGTCGACGGTGTTGGACGTTGGAGTTGTGGTAGCGAGTGGTGGTGGTGGCAATGATTGTGGTTGTAGTTTCTGTGGTATTGATGGTGGCGATTCTTGCATTGTGTTGACCATGACAGTTGTAGACGTGCAGTGGTGACGAATGAGGCATGATGACGGTGGTGGTGGTGATAGCATAGTGGTGGTAGTGGGGTCGGGAGGCAGAGGCATTGCGGATGTAACGTTGGCTCAGTACTGGTGATGGTGACATGGTGACAACAAGGAAATGGGGATGGTGGCATAGTGTTGGTAATGGCATAATATTGGTAGTAGCATAAAGGAGTTTGTTGCATAGTGGTGGCAGTGGCATAGGGGTGGTAGTGGCTCAGTGTCGGTAGTGGTAGGGGTGGTAGTGGCACACTGTTGGCAGTGGCACAGAGGTGGTAGTGGCACAGTGTTGGCAGTGGCACAGAGGTGGTAGTGGCACAGTGTTGGCAGTGGCAGAGAGGTGGTAGTGGCACAGTGTTGGCAGAAGCAGAGAGATGGTAGTGGCACAGTGTTGGCAGTGGCAGAGAGGTGGTAGGAGCACAGTGTTGGCAGTGGCAGAGAGGTGGTAGTGGCACAGTGTTGGCAGTGGCAGAAAGGTGGTAGTGGCACAGTGTTGGCAGAAGCAGAGAGATGGTAGTGGCACAGTGTTGGCAGTGGCAGAGAGATGGTAGTGGCACAGTGTTGGCAGTGGCAGAGAGATGGTAGTGGCACAGTATTGGCAGTAGCAGAGAGGTGGTAGTGGTACAGTGTTGGCAGTGGCAGAGAGATGGTAGTGGCACAGTGTTGGCAGTGGCATAGGGGTTGGTAGTGGCACAGTATTGGCAGTGGCAGAGAGGTGGTAGTGGTACAGTGTTGGCAGTGGCAGAGAGATGGTAGTGGCACAGTGTTGGCAGTGGCATAGGGGTTGGTAGTGGCACAGTGTTGGCAGAAGCAGAGAGATGGTAGTGGCACAGTGTTGGCAGTGGCAGAGAGATGGTAGTGGCACAGTGTTGGCAGTGGCAGAGAGATGGTAGTGGCACAGTGTTGGCAGTGGCAGAGAGGTGGTAGTGGCACAGTGTTGGCAGTGGCAGAGAGATGGTAGTGGCACAGTATTGGCAGTGGCAGAGAGATGGTAGTGGCACAGTGTTGGCAGTGGCAGAGAGATGGTAGTGGCACAGTATTGGCAGTGGCAGAGAGGTGGTAGTGGTACAGTGTTGGCAGTGGCAGAGAGATGGTAGTGGCACAGTGTTGGCAGTGGCATAGGGGTTGGTAGTGGCACAGTGTTGGCAGTGGCATAAGGGTGGTAGTGGCACAGTGTTGGCAGTGGCAGAGAGGTGGTAGTGGCACAGTGTTGACAGTGGCAGAGAGATGGTAGTGGCACAGTGTTGGCAGTGGCAGAGAGATGGTAGTGGCACAGTGTTGGCAGTGGCAGAGAGGTGGTAGTGGCACAGTGTTGACAGTGGCAGAGAGATGGTAGTGGCACAGTGTTGGCAGTGGCAGAGAGGTGGTAGTGGCACAGTGTTGGCAGTGGCAGAGAGATGGTAGTGGCACAGTATTGGCAGTGGCAGAGAGGTGGTAGTGGTACAGTGTTGGCAGTGGCAGAGAGATGGTAGTGGCACAGTATTGGCAGTGGCAGAGAGGTGGTAGTGGCACAGTGTTGGCAGTGGCATAGGCGTGGTAGTGGCACAGTGTTGGCAGTGGCATAGGGGTTGGTAGTGGCACAGTGTTGGCAGTGGCATAAGGGTGGTAGTGGCACAGTGTTGGCAGTGGCAGAGAGGTGGTAGTGGCACAGTGTTGACAGTGGCAGAGAGATGGTAGTGGCACAGTGTTGGCAGTGGCAGAGAGATGGTAGTGGCACAGTGTTGGCAGTGGCAGAGAGGTGGTAGTGGCACAGTGTTGACAGTGGCAGAGAGATGGTAGTGGCACAGTGTTGGCAGTGGCAGAGAGGTGGTAGTGGCACAGTGTTGACAGTGGCAGAGAGATGGTAGTGGCACAGTGTTGGCAGTGGCAGACAGGTGGTAGTGGCACAGTGTTGGCAGTGGCAGAGAGGTGGTAGTGGCACAGTGTTGGCAGTGGCAGAGAGATGGTAGTGGCACAGTGTTGGCAGTGGCATAGAAGTGGTAGTGGCACAGTGTTGGCAGTGGCAGAGAGATGGTAGTGGCACAGTAATGGCAGTGGCAGAGAGATGGTAGTGGCACAGTATTGGCAGTGGCAGAGAGGTAGTAGTGGTACAGTGTTGGCAGTGGCAGAGAGATGGTAGTGGCTCAGTGTTGGCAGTGGCAGAGAGGTGGTAGTGGCACAGTGTTGGCAGTGGCATAGGGGTGGTAGTGGCACACTGTTGGCAGTGGCACAGAGGTGATAGTGGCACAGTGTTGGCAGTGGCAGAGAGGTGGTAGTGGCACAGTGTTGGCAGTGGCAGAAAGGTGGTAGTGGCACAGTGTTGGCAGAAGCAGAAAGATGGTAGTGGCACAGTGTTGGCAGTGGCAGAGAGATGGTAGTGGCACAGTGTTGGCAGTGGCAGAGAGATGGTAGTGGCACAGTATTGGCAGTGGCAGAGAGGTGGTAGTGGCACAGTGTTGGCAGTGGCAGAGAGATGGTAGTGGTACAGTGTTGGCAGTGGCAGAGAGATGGTAGTGGCACAGTGTTGGCAGTGGCATAGGCGTGGTAGTGGCACAGTGTTGGCGGTGGCATAAGGGTGGTAGTGGCACAGTGTTGGCAGTGGCAGAGAGGTGGTAGTGGCACAGTGTTGGCAGTGGCAGAGAGGTGGTAGTGGCACAGTGTTGGCAGTGGCAGAGAGATGGTAGTGGTACAGTGTTGGCAGTGGCAGAGAGGTGGTAGTGGCACAGTGTTGGCAGTGGCAGAGAGATGGTAGTGGTACAGTGTTGGCAGTGGCAGAGAGATGGTAGTGGCACAGTGTTGGCAGTGGCAGAGAGGTGGTAGTGGCACAGTGTTGGCAGTGGCAGAGAGATGGTAGTGGTACAGTGTTGGCAGTGGCAGAGAGATTGTAGTGGCACAGTGCTGGCAGTGGCATAGGCGTGGTAGTGGCACAGTGTTGGCAGTGGCATAAGGGTGGTAGTGGCACAGTGTTGGCAGTGGCAGAGAGGTGGTAGTGGCACAGTGTTGACAGTGGCAGAGAGATGGTAGTGGCACAGTGTTGGCAGTGGCAGAGAGGTGGTAGTGGCACAGTGTTGGCAGTGGCAGACAGGTGGTAGTGGCACAGTGTTGGCAGTGGCAGAGAGGTGGTAGTGGCACAGTGTTGGCAGTGGCTGAGAGATGGTAGTGGCACAATGTTGGCAGTGGCAGAGAGATGGTAGTGGCACAGTGTTGGCAGTGGCATAGAAGTGGTAGTGGCACAGTGTTGGCAGTGGCAGAGAGATGGTAGTGGCACAATGTTGGCAGTGGCATAGGGGTGGTAGTGGCACAGTGTTGGCAGTGGCATAGGGGTTGTAGTGGAACAGTATTGGCAGTGGCATATGGGTGGTAGTGGCACAGTGTTGGCAGTGGCATAGGGGTGGTAGTGGCACAGTGTTGACAGTGGCAGTGAGGTGGTAGTGGCACATTGTTGGCAGTGGCAGAGAGATGGTAGTGGCACAGTAATGGCAGTGGCAGAGAGATGGTAGTGGCACAGTATTGGCAGTGGCAGAGAGGTGGTAGTGGCACAGTGTTGGCAGTGGCATAGGGGTGGTAGTGGCACAGTGTTGGCAGTGGCATAGGGGTGGTAGTGGCACATTGTTGGCAGTGGCAGAGAGATGGTAGTGGCACAGTATTGGCAGTGGCAGAGAGGTGGTAGTGGCACAGTATTGGCAGTGGCAGAGAGGTAGTAGTGGTACAGTGTTGGCAGTGGCAGAGAGATGGTAGTGGCTCAGTGTTGGCAGTGGCAGAGAGGTGGTAGTGGCACAGTGTTGGCAGTGGCATAGGGGTGGTAGTGGCACAGTGTTGGCAGTGGCATAGGGGTTGTAGTAGCACAGTGTTGGCAGTGGCAAAGGATGGTAGTGGCACAGTGTTGGCAGTGACAGAGAGGTGGTAGTGGCACAGTGTTGGCAGTGGCAGAGAGATGATAGTGGCACAATGTTGGCAGTGGCATAGGGGTGGTAGTGGCACAGTGTTGGCAGTGGCATAGGGGTTGTAGTGGAACAGTATTGGCAGTGGCATAGGGGTGGTAGTGGCACAGTGTTGGCAGTGGCATAGGGGTGGTAGTGGCACAGTGTTGGCAGTGGCATAGGGGTGGTAGTGGCACAGTGTTGGCAGTGGCATAGGGGTGGTAGTGGCACAGTGTTGGCAGTGGCAGTGAGGTGGTAGTGGCACAGTGTTGGCAGTGGCAGAGAGATGGTAGTGGCACAGTGTTGGCAGTGGCAGAGAGGTGGTAGTGGCACAGTGTTGGCAGTGGCAGAGAGATGGTAGTGGCACAGTGTTGGCAGTGGCAGAGAGGTGGTAGTGGCACAGTGTTGGCAGTGGCAGAGAGATGGTAGTGGCACAGTAATGGCAGTGGCAGAGAGATGGTAGTGGCACAGTATTGGCAGTGGCAGAGAGGTAGTAGTGGTACAGTGTTGGCAGTGGCAGAGAGGTGGTAGTGGCTCAGTATTGGCAGTGGCAGAGAGATGGTAGTGGCACAGTATTGGCAGTGGCAGAGAGGTAGTAGTGGTACAGTGTTGGCAGTGGCAGAGAGATGGTAGTGGCTCAGTATTGGCAGTGGCAGAGAGGTGGTAGTGGCACAGTGTTGGCAGTGGCATAGGGGTTGTAGTAGCACAGTGTTGGCAGTGGCAAAGGATGGTATTGGCGTAGTGGTGGTAGTAGCCTAATGGTGGTATAGGCATAGTGGTGGAAGTGGCGTAGTGGTGGAAGTGGCATATGGTTGTAGTTGCGTAGTGGTTGTAGTGGCGTAAGGGTGGTAGTGGCATAGTGGTGGTAGTGGCGTAGTGGTGGTAGTAGCCTAATGTTGGTAGTGGCATAGTGGTGGTAGTGACATAGTGCTGGTAGTGGCGTAATGGTGGTGATGGCATAGTGGTGGTAGTGGCATAGTGATGGTAGTGGCATAGTGGTGATAGTGGCGTAGTGGTGGTAGTGGCATAAGGGTGGTAGTGGCATAGTTGTAGTAGTAGCGTAGTTGTGGTATTGATGTAGTTGTGGTAGTGGTGTAGTGGTGGTAGTGGCATAGTGGTGTTAGTGGCGTAGTGGTGTGGTGGCTTAGAGGTGGCAGTGGCATAGTTGTGGTAGTGGCGTAGTGGTGGTAGTGGCATAGTGTTGGTAGTGGCATAGTGGTGGTAGTGGCGTAGTGGTGTGGTGGCTTAGAGGTGGCAGTGGCAAAGTGGTGGTAGTGGCGTAGTGGTGGTAGGGGCGTAGCGGTGGTAGTGGCATAGAGGTGGTAGTGGCGTAATGTTGGTAGTGGCATAGTTGTGGTAGTGGCGTAGTGGTGGTAGTGGCTTTGTGGTGGTAGTGACATAGTGGTGGTAGTAGCGTGATGGTTGTAGTGGCATAGCTGTGTTAGTGGCATAGTGGTGGTAGTGGCATAGTTGTGGTAGTGGCGTAGTGGTGGTAGTGGCGTAGTGGTGGTAGTGGCGTAGTGGTGGTAGTGGCATAGTGGTGGTAGTGGCGTAGTGGTGGTGATGGCATAGTGGTGGTAGTGGCGTAGTGGTGGTAGTGGCATAGTGGTGGAAGTGGCATAGTGGTGGTAGTGGCATAGTGGTGGTAGTGGCATAGTGGTGGTAGTGGCATAGTGGTGGTAGTGGCGTAGTGGTGGTAGTGGCGTAGTGGTGGTAGTGGCATAGAGGTGGTAGTGGCATAGTGGTGGTAGTGGCATAGTGGTGGTAGTGGCGTAGTGGTGGTAGTGGCATAGTGGTGGTAGTGGCATAGTGGTGGTAGTGGCGTAGTGGTGGTAGTGGCTAGTGGTGGTAGTGGCATAGTGGTGGTAGTGGCATAGTGGTGGTAGTGGCGTAGTGGTGGTAGTGGCGTAGTGGTGGTAGTGGCATAGTGGTGGTAGTGGCGTAGTGGTGGTAGTGGCATAGTGGTGGTAGTGGCATAGTGGTGGTAGTGGCGTAGTGGTGGTAGTGGCATAGTGGTGGTAGTGGCGTAGTGGTGGTAGTGGCATAGTGGTGGTAGTGGCATAGTGGTGGTAGTGGCATAGTGGTGGTAGTGGCGTAGTGGTGGTAGTGGCATAGTGGTGGTAGTGGCATAGTGGTGGTAGTGGCATAGTGGTGGTAGTGGCATAGTGGTGGTAGTGGCATAGTGGTGGTAGTGGCATAGAGGTGGTAGTGGCATAGTGGTGGTAGTGGCATAGAGGTGATAGTGGCGTAGTGGCGGTAGTGGCATAGAGGTGATAGTGGCGTAGTGGTGGTAGTGGCATAGTGGTGGTAGTGGCATAGTGGTGGTAGTGGCATAGTGGTGGTAGTGGCATAGTGGTGGTAGTGGCATAGTGGTGGTAGTGGCGTAGTGGTGGTAGTGGCATAGTGGTGGTAGTGGCATAGTGGTGGTAGTGGCATAGTGGTGGTGATAGCATAGAGGTGTAGCGGCGTAGTAGTGGTAGTGGCATAGTGGTGGTAGTGGCGTAGTGGTGGTAGTGGCATAGTGGTGGTAGTGGCGTAGTGGTGGTAGTGGCGTAGTGGTGGTAGTGGCATAGTGGTGGTAGTGGCGTAGTGGTGGTAGTGGCATAGTGGTGGTAGTGGCGTAGTGGTGGTAGTGGCAGTAGCAGTATTAGTAGTGGTGGTAGTGGCGGTAGTAGCAGTAGCAGTATTAGTAGTGGTGGTAGTGGCGGTAGTGGTGGTAGTGGTGGTAGTGGCGGTAGTAGCAGTAGCAGTATTAGTAGTGGTGGTAGTGGTGGTAGTAGCAGTAGCAGTATTAGTAGTGGTGGTAGTGGCGGTAGTAGCAGTAGCAGTATTAGTAGTGGTGGTAGTGGTGGTAGTAGCAGTAGCAGTATTAGTAGTGGTGGTAGTGGCTGTAGTAGCAGCAGTAGCAGTATTAGTAGTGGCGATAGTGGCGGTAGCAGCAGTAGCAGTATTAGTAGTGGTGGTAGTGGCGGTAGTAGCAGTAGCAGTATTAGTAGTGGTGGTAGTGGCGGTAGTAGCAGTAGCAGTATTAGTAGTGGTGGTAGTGGCGGTAGTAGCAGTAGCAGTATTAGTAGTGGTGGTAGTGGCGGTAGTAGCAGTAGCAGTATTAGTAGTGGTGGTAGTGGCGGTAGTAGCAGCAGTAGCAGTATTAGTAGTGGTGATAGTGGCGGTAGTAGCAGCAGTAGCAGTATTAGTAGTGGTGGTAGTGGCGGTAGTAGCAGTAGCAGTATTAGTAGTGGTGGTAGTGGCGGTAGTAGCAGTAGCAGTATTAGTAGTGGTGATAGTGGCGGTAGTAGCAGCAGTAGCAGTATTAGTAGTGGTGGTAGTGGCGGTAGTAGCAGTAGCAGTATTAGTAGTGGTGATAGTGGCGGTAGTAGCAGCAGTAGCAGTATTAGTAGTGGTGATAGTGGCGGTAGTAGCAGCAGTAGCAGTATTAGTAGTGGTGATAGTGGCGGTAGTAGCAGCAGTAGCAGTATTAGTAGTGGTGGTAGTGGCGGTAGTAGCATTAGTAGCAGTATTAGTAGTGGTGATAGTGGCGGTAGTAGCAGCAGTAGCAGTATTAGTAGTGGTGATAGTGGCGGTAGTAGCAGCAGTAGCAGTATTAGTAGTGGTGATAGTGGCGGTAGTAGCAGCAGTAGCAGTATTAGTAGTGGTGATAGTGGCGGTAGTAGCAGCAGTAGCAGTATTAGTAGTGGTGATAGTGGTGGTAGTGGTGGTAGTGGTAGTAGTAGCAGTAGCAGTATTAGTAGTGGTGGTAGTGGTGGTAGTGGTAGTATTAGCAGTAGCAGTATTAGTAGTGGTGGTAGTGGCGGTAGTGGTGGTAGTGGCGGTAGTGGTGGTAGTGGCGGTAGTGGCGGTAGTGGTGGTAGTGGTGGTAGTGGCGGTAGTAGCAGCAGTAGCAGTATTAGTAGTGGTGATAGTGGTGGTAGTGGTGGTAGTGGTAGTAGTAGCAGTAGCAGTATTAGTAGTGGTGGTAGTGGTGGTAGTGGTAGTAGTAGCGGTAGCAGTATTAGTAGTGGTGGTAGTGGCGGTAGTGGTGGTAGTGGCGGTAGTAGCAGCAGTACTCCGAGTAGTCGGACGCGTCCCTTTCGCTGTGAGAGCAGCAGCATGTCGTCGAGGAAACTGGTTTGAATCTAACACAAAACTCAGGCGTCACTGCGAATATACACGACTCATTGTATAAAATTTCTGAAACACCTTTGATGATATCTCGCTATTTCTGACATGTGCTGGTGTCGTGCTAGACCGGCAGTAACAGTCACAGAATGAGGAATCTGGTCTGGTGATGTGTAGATCTGCAATGTAGATGGACTGTGCTTGGCAACAACCTGTATATTGTACATTTGGGGCAAGTCTTTGCATCGGAATGTGCTAGTGTTGCAATGAGATCGCATAATTGAAGACACAGTAAACTCATCACATGCGATATATTTTATTGGCTTTCTTCAGGTTCACTTTGTGAGTTGATTTCCATTTAGGCTGCGGCGACCTTGATGGCTGGAAGTCCCACTAGACGCCTGGCCGTGGGGTGAGTGGGTGGCGTGTGTGCTAGTGCCACATGACGGGCTGCTTTCGAAGAAATGATTCCACGTTGAACTGTCCAAGACATCAGAAGTCGCAACGTACTTCAAGTGGCTCCCTGGATTGCCAAAGACCGACAGTATTGCTGATAGTGCCTTTGCTTGGTCTCTAGTCAGACCCTGCTCTGTGGGAGCAACCTCACTCCCGCTGTCATTAGCAGCCCTGTTAGACCCTTCCAGAGCGATGATGTTCAGACTGATGCATTCGTCCTTCAGACGTTTGGTGGCCGCTACGATTTCGCTGGTGTCCGCGTCTACGTCATTGAGAATGACCAGGATGACCTTGGCACTATCGGAGCGACCTTGAGAGAACATGTGTTCCCTTGCGTGGTCCAACGCCCTTCCCAGATGAATGCCGCTGCTGGAGCCGTGGTAGTTGTTGTAGAACTCGTGTTTCCTCATCATCTCCACAATGTGCTTGGGGAAGCCGGAGAGAGGCACGATGGTGTGGGGATCTGAGTCGTAGTAGGCCACAGCCACGTGTGTGTGAGAGGCATCCACACGAGTCTTGGGGTTCTGTACCAGCGTCTCCACGAAGTGGACCATGTGTTGTGCCACGGCGGCCGTGGTTCTTCCTCCTCCAGACATGAGAACCGCCACGTCCTGACGACTGCCGCAGCCTGAGAGGAACAACACGACATGTTTGTAGTGCCCGGATATTCGGTAATCAGAAGTGCTGTCCAAATCAAGATCTGGGAGGAACACGTTGAAACACACGAGCTTTTAAAACATGTAGAGTTTTCTTGTTATAGGGAAGAATGACAGATAAATTATGTAGCATGTGATGGTTAAGGATTGGTTTGCAGTAGTGAAGGAAATAGCAGTTCACTATTTCTCATTGAATAACATGCTGGCAGATACTTTTTAATGGATTTCAGATGGATAACACGTATTTCAGAATCGAAGTCTTG
>JAWQFJ010012545.1:0-7500 GCA_034096865.1 Theodoxus fluviatilis | reverse complement strand
CGAAGCCTCATACATGATAAACATGTACACGCGTGTTTGAAGCGAATCTAGCGCAGCCTTTTTAGTACCACTTTAACCTCAGTTGCGCCCGAATGTTTACAGTTTCAGGTTTTCAACATTTTGGTCGAAAACATATGTAGAGATTCTAATAATGGGCGCAAAACGGATCTTTTACAGACATCGTCTGCAGTTGAGCTCTGTCAGTTCCAGAGTATTGCATAGGCACCAGATTGAAACCAAGAAGACTGTTGAAGCTTCTGCTGAACCGACATAAAGCTACACAAAGCTTCGTTTACACATCAGTGCGTGAGCATCCGTTCGGCCCATATAAACAACAATGAAACTCACTGAAAGTAAACGACGAAACAATTTCCTTTGGTGTAGTGTTTGTGTCTGTTGAAAACGAGTGACGGATACTTATCTTCCAACGGATGACTCAAGACGTAGTTTTTAGTGGAGCAAAGTCAGTGTTTTTCGCTTATTCCCCCCAGACAGGTTCATACTGTTCTGCATGCCAGCAGAAGACTACAAGCAATAGCGTGCAGTTTCTGCCTCTAGCAGGTTTGTCTGTCAGCATGAAACAACTCGACAGCCCTTGGCCCTCTCCCGGTCTGGAAGCTGCGTGCATTCGTAGCATAAAAGATCGGAAATAGCAGAACCATGGGTCATGCAAATTGAAACACGTGCGCATCAACAAAAGTGAACAAAAGTGCAAATATAAAATGACGTGTCAAGTCACATACAAAACATTATGAAGTTTTTGAGGATAAAAAGACTGGTGTAAAAGGTTCTAAATGAAAGCAATGAAGTTAAGCAAGGCAAAGGATGAACGATCTCAAAATGATATCCTTGTTTACTCGTATTGAAACCATTCAGTATTTGAACACAACACTGTGTTGTGTTCACATGTATCAATGCATGTGCACAGAAAAACTGAACATGAACACATATGGAATACGCAGTGTGTACATATATCCATGAAAATGCAATTTTGACAGCAATACTTTCTATATCAATAGTATGGGAAGGTATGTCCAATACTACAGACATGTAATAATAAATATTATTTTTAAATGATGAAAAACGATTTCATGCGGCAGATTGATATGAAGCGAATGAATTCTGCGGCAAAACTGTCAGATGTGCGAAAAATGGCTGGCAAAAATTACCATGACATGTGAGCAAGTGTGCTCTAAATGTGCAACGGATGAGTCTCTTCAATATAAACAAATGTTTATCGAACGTTCTCCATGGCATGAGGCAGAAAAGTTACATTTCATCTGCAGCGTAGAAACGGGCTAATTAGCAATATCGACACAAGTTCTATGCTCATTAATATTAGTAATTCATAATGCAAAATGGAAAGAACATTGAGCTTATTTCAGTGCAAGATTTAGTAAACATCCTGAAAAAGTCTGGACAAATGAATCATTCTGACTGATGCAACGGTTCAGGAAATGTCTGCTTTGTCATAGCAAAATATACCAGCCACTCATCCGCTTATTTGCACATGAAGAACGCACACATGACAGTTGCGGGAGCGCGCCGAGCAGCATGCACGCGACGCACGCGCGCACACACACAAACACACACACACACACATACACGCACACACACACACACACACACACACACACACACACACACACATGAACACACATACACATACTCAAACTCACACACGAACACAAAGACAGGCACAATAACACGCACACACGTACACAAACAAACACACGCACACACAGGTTGAGAGAGAGAAAGAGAGAGAGAGAGAGATAGAAAGAGAGAGAGAGAGGGAGAGAGAAAGAGAGAGGGAGAGAGAGAAACAGAGAGAAAGAGAAAGAAAGAGAAAGAAAGAGAGAGAAAGAGACAGACAGAGATAGACAGACAGAGAGAGAGTGAGAAAGAGAGAGAGAGAGAGAGAAAGAGAGAGAGAAAGAGAGAGAGAAGACAGACAGACCGACAGACAGACCGACACACAGACCGACAGACAGACAGACAAACACACAGACTCACACAAACACACACACACAGACACACACACACACACACACACACACACACAGACACACACACACACACACACACACAGACACACACACACACACGCACACAGACACACAGACTCACACACAGACACACACACACACACAGCCACACACACACACAGACACACACACAGACACACACACAGACACACACACAGACACGCGCGCGCACACACACACACACGCACACACACACACACACACACACACACACACAGGGTAGAGACAGACGCACAGAGAGACAAAAGATAATGTAAACACAAGAAACAAAAATAAACAGTTCTCTCTCTCTCTCTCTCTCTCTCTCTCTCTCATGGGACAAACAAATGTTGAGATAGGCGCTCACAAGAAGTAAAGCGCGGACAACTGGAAGCAAGCAGGCATACAGGCAGAAACATCAAGAGACAGAGAAATGAAAAGAAAGATTCTAATATGACGTCAGATTTATGTTAGGCCACTGCAGCAGCATGTGACAAATACAACGACGACGACGATAACCACAAAGACAATGACGATAACAAAGCGACGGCGGCGACGTCAACCAGGAAGACGAGAGGACAACGACGAGAAAACGCAGCATTTAAAACGTTACAAAAACAAGAAAGACTTTTACTCACGTGACTCGCAGTGCTGTCCAGTGAAGTTGCTGTGACAGGAACACGTGACCGAGCCCTGGGTCACGTGGCAGGAGCCCCCGTTCTGGCAGGGCTGGGAGTCACAGAGGCTGTTCTCGCAGTGGACACCGGTGTAGTCACCCACGCATGCGCACTTGGCTGTTCCGCTGGTGACGACACAGGAGCCGCCATGTTGGCACACGAGGGACAGGCAGGGGTCTGCGGTGGTTGTGGGAGTCGTAGGGACGGTGGTCTGAGCAACGGTGCTGGGACCTGTGGACGAGGAGAGAAACGACGTGGGTACTACTTCTCTGTGGGACTGGCGGTGCGCTGTGCTCGGATTGTTACAAACTACAACGACCAGAGGAAAATATTTTCGCTCGCATAAATTATGGTCTTTTCCACGACTATCATAATATTTCATTCCCGCACGACATCTACATTATCAGTCTATGGTACCTTACAAAGAAATATGAAAACACCTTTCATACTCTTCAATTCAAGTCGTGGGACCTACTTCGCCTGTCATACATAGTCGAAAGAGACTATTGCAACAGATGGAACGTCTTGTTGTGAATGTTCTAGATTGTACGAGAAGATTGCAGATCGGGCTGTTCTGTGTTTATCAAGCTAAAGGTCAGTGCACGTGGTCGAGTTGGGCTAAATTTGTCTTGTTGTGTCACGTGACGTCAGTCGATTTCCAGCTCGAGCGTGAGCGAAAACTCAACTAGCTTCAAGAAAGATCTGGAACCTGTGTTTAGGTATTTTATGCGTGACAAGGCGAGAGAGACAGACTCAGACACGAGAGCAGATATGACAGAGTTAAGGTGAGAGCTTAACTAGAGGATAAACGAGTCCTCCTTTGTAAGGAGAGAATCCTCTGCGGCACTGCGCATAAAGTGAAGTTGTTACGACGATTATTGTTTACTGATTTTCACCGCTGTGTAGCGATCAGTGCGTGAATAAAGTTTATCGAAAACGACCACCAGCGTTTGTAACTTTGACTTCCCAGCACAAGCTAGGAAAACCCCCGTACAACAGGATATTGCAAGAGAAGAGTGCAACAGTCGACACGATTTC
This sequence comes from Theodoxus fluviatilis, assembly GCA_034096865.1. Classification (NCBI taxonomy): domain Eukaryota; kingdom Metazoa; phylum Mollusca; class Gastropoda; order Cycloneritida; family Neritidae; genus Theodoxus; species Theodoxus fluviatilis. The sequence continues at coordinate 3,758 of JAWQFJ010012545.1, read as the reverse complement.
CTGTTTAATGCACCAACTGTAGATGATGCTCGAGCCCATAGTCACTTGCTTTTGGAAATGGTGTGGGTGGGAGCTTAGCTGGAGGCGACAGAGGAAGAAGAAACACTTCCGCCCGATATCCTTCTTTTAAGCTGGAATGCATGGTCTTGGAGCTATCGTAGCGTACTTCAGTAGCTCGGACATAGGCGACCGGAAGCAGCATGTGCCACTGGAAGGTCTCTGTGTGTCAGGCAGACATATGAACCACGTGGGCATCGGCCCTGGGGTCAAATCCACGTGGATGCAGCCGCAACTCTGTGATGACCCTTTTGGATCTCAAGGGACCCGCATCCCAGCTGTACCAGGAAATGGGTCGTAGAAAGGGCGATGAACCCTCTGCTTCCTACTTCCACAGGAAGCACCTGAAAATCCCAACCCTCTTCACAACACTTTGCAGCACAAAGTCTAATGGAACTCCAAGAACTTCTTCTTTTTTTTTTCGCAGTCGCCTCCTGGTGAAAGGCAAAATATATCAGAGTTGAGCAAACCTTCGCAGCCGCCTCCTGGGCCCGTATTCACAACGGCGATGTATCTTTTTAACACTCGATTTATCCCCTAACCCCGATGTATCTTGACTTCGGTTTAAATTGTCCTATTCATGACGGCGATTTAGCCCTAAACTCGCGTTAAAGCAGAGGGTTAAACTATTCTCCCGAAGTCGGCAAGATAAATAGATAAACCGGGGTTATCGAGAGAGGCAAGATGGCAGCAATCGTGATAAAAAAAGAATTCATGACAATCTCTTAAGGAAAAACCGAGTATTCCGAGACCGGAGAAGTATTTGATGATGAATAGGTGTTCAGAAAGTGTCGATTCCATCGAAAGGAAATCTTGGCTATCACCGACTTGGTGCAAGAGGACGTGGAAGTTTGCAACAGTAGTGGCAGCCTCCCGCCCGTCCTGCAAGTCCTTCTTGCGCTTAGATTTTATGCGAGCGGCGTCCGTCCATCGCCACCTCCTCCACCAACACACGCATTTCAGTTTCACTGAAGTTTTTTGCCCTTGCCTTTCTCTCTTTTTTCTTGCTAGCCATGATTTTATATCTACTCCACGGATTTAGATATAGATCACTCATCAGTGTCTACTCGAAGAAAACACAACGTAAACACGGAAATAAATAACAACAAACGTGTGTGCGCATGCGTACATGAGGTCAAGGTCGTCTGAGTTGACCGAAACCAAGATTTAGCAAAACCCGCGTTATTTTCGCTTCGTGAATGGGAATTTAACCTAGCACCTACCCTCGCAATAGCTAAATCGGGTTTAGAGATAAATCGGAGTTAAAATAAATCGCCGTCGTGAATACGGGCCCTGGTGAAAGGCAAAATATATCGGAGTTGAGCAAACCTTCGCCAACATCTGAGTGTCGACGCACTTTACGTTCTAACCCTTCACCATTGGGTCACCTGAACGCGCTGTCGATTCCCATGTGAGCTGGGGGTAAGAATAGACCCCCTTGTAGGATGGGGGGACCCGCTTGTGGGATGGGGATGAGAATAGACCCTCCGCGACTCCCTTCGCGATTCGTGAGAGACAAATAACTAGTGAAGTCGTCACGTGACTTGCTCGTATTCTGACCAGTTCGAGTGGTTTCTGTGGTCAATGACCTTTCACAGCCTAAAAGGCTGATAGGTCGTCATACTTTATCAATGTATTCATTCTCACTGACGATTAACACAGTGAAACACAGAAAGGGCGCGCTCAGTAAGATATCAGCACCAATTCTGTCACCTCGGAAGTATTCCAACCCAATGCCTCACTCGTGTACCTTCAGTCCCGTTCATGTTACGCGATGAATGGCGCTCACTGAAAGCTCAAGCTTCTTGCACAGTTTTGTGTTTTCAGCAGGCAACCCTACCACTTATCTGTCACTCTCATCATTCAAAGCGCTCTAGGCATTCCTCCCTACATGAACAAATGAAAAGTAAGGTGTTTGACATGTGGCAAGCATCAGCTTCGAATATGGCAGAGATCAAAGAATGCTTGCTTGTTCATGTGCAATGGCCTGTGGTTTCCTCACATAGAGAGAGGGCGAGGTCAGGGTTGAGAGGGCGCAAGAATATGCAAATCATTTGTGTGAGTGACACATATCGTTGCGTCAACGTGCCATGCAGTACAGTCACCAATCAATGTTCATGTTAATTTCGAGCATGAAGATAAAAAGAGAGAGAGAGAGAGAGAGAGAGAGAGAAATGAGAGAGAAGATAAATATAGTTGTCATTATTTAAGATACATTTTGTTATTGCATTGTAAGTGTTTGTCCTCAACCTATATAATGACCAACACGACGAAAAATATTTCCGTATACATCCTTTCGCTAACTTTTAAATACGAAATTATGTTGTTCAGATGAACTTTCGTGATTATGAGGTTTGACTAGCGAGTCCCTCTTTTCGTACGGTTTTTCATTCCCCCGCGAAAGAAAAGTACAGAAAATAACCCTCAAACGTATGTTCCCGTTCAACCCTTCGTCGGGGTGACTCACTGATAAATAAACTCTCTCTATCATGTTGTACTCCCAAGATGCGATAGTGGTTGTGATAATGGGAAGACCTTTAGCAACAACTGTTCAGACAAAGACTTTGTTGACGGTCCTCTTATCTTCCAGGCGTAGGTCGTAGAGGGACAGCCCACCCACACACCATGTCCTCACCTTCACCGCAACCGCTCCCCGAGAAACCCGTAGGACAATGGCAGACGTAGAGTCCGTCAGCAGTGTTGGAGCACGTCCCTCCGTTTTTGCAAGGAGAGAAAGGCAGCATGTCGCACAGACCTCGCACTGCAAAGACGTCCAAGGAAAAACTGAATGTAAAGCGGACCTAGCCACGGGTGAGACGTCTCTTTGTGAAAGCACAACTTTCTCTTTACCTTTCAACCACAGCCTTGCTGCATGGATGCAAGGATGTCCAAGGGACAAGGCATCTGTGGGGAGAATGGCTTAACCACAAGCACAGAGAGCAACAGAAATAAGGGAGACAACGTGTTGAAGAAGTCGTTAACGCCTAAGGTGAGTTGCAAAGAAAGTATTGATGGGGGTGAATTCTTACTGGTCTCTCGTCAAACTCCTTTCAAGAAACTGATTCAAAAGTTTGGTCTATAATTGTTATGTGTATCTCTATGTTTGTGAACTGGATCTACAACCCCATGAATCTCGTACAACATGTTGACGTCATGGAAGTGCTGCCTGTGAACAAGATCGACAACCCTATCAATATCGTACAACACTTTGACGTCATGAAAGTACAGTTTATTACATATCTCTACGCCTATGAACAGAATCTACAACCCCATGGATCTCGTACAACACTTTGACGTCATGAAAGTGCAGAATATTACATATTTATCCCTCCAGGTTTACTGGAGGTCCTACAGACTTTATCTGTCTGTCTGTCTGTGTGTGTGTGTGTCTGTCTGTCTGTCCCGTCTCCACGGCTTATATCTTAAAAACTACTGGACGGATTTCCTTGAGATTTTGCACACTAACTGGAAGTTAGGTCCGATTGAATGTATCAAATTTTCAGAATCGAGGCTTGAAGAGAAAGTGGTTTTTTTAAGGTCGTATAATCGAAGCACCTCTCTAAAAATTATTGAAATGACAATTGACGGAAAAGCCAAATTTGACGTCATTAATAACGTTACGTCATTTGCAAGTACAATTTCGATCCTATATGCCAGGACACGAATTTCGAAACACCTGGGGATGGTGAAATTCCAACATG
>JAWQFJ010012544.1:12500-15441 GCA_034096865.1 Theodoxus fluviatilis | reverse complement strand
AACTGCATATTGGCATCATCCTTCTGTTGTGAAGCAGCTAGGACATTTTTTTTGTTCTGTTGTGATGCAGCTAGGACATTTTTAAAATGTGTCCAGTGACAGTCAAGAGGACAATAAAATTGCTGCTGAGGACCCCGGAACAATAGCTTTCTCGCCTGCTTTGCGGCATTCAGCTGCTTCGGTTTGGATCTCGTCTCAGGAAATTCCACAGTTGGGAAGTCACAGTGCGAATGATCACACACATCACAACCTCGCCATTCTTGCTACCAGTGAGATCTCGGGAGAGCGTTAGCCCCACACATAGACACAGGCTGTTGCTACCAGTGAGATCTCGGGAGAGCGTTAGCCCCACACATAGACACAGGCTGTGTGCAGAGAACACAAGGCTTCAAAACATTCGAGGCATTAAAAACAGAAAGGAAATTGGCATTGGTGGGAAGGCCCTTCACACTGAGATTTCTAACAAGGCATGGTTAGCTAATAATCCGGTCTCCAGACACGCTCATCCTGAGCCAGTCTTATTTGATCAGCAGTCCCAACTTAATGTGGCCAATCCTTTCCCAGTCCACATGCGGGATCTCATCCAAGCTTCACCAACAGTAATCTGGTCACGGACGTTGAATCCCTTGAGAGAAAGAGAGAGAGAGAGAGAGAGAGAGAGAGAGAGAGAGAGAGAGAGAGAGAGAGAGAGAGAGAGAGAGAGAGAGAGAGAGAGGAAAAAAGTCCATGGACTCAGCTTCGCTTTTCCTATCCGAGGAGAGATGAATTCGAGGGGGTCGCACTGTTCCAAAGATCGAATACATCGCAGCCTGGCCATTGGCGCCGATATCTGATAATTTGTCAGGGGCGGGAAATGGAAGTCCGATGGCTATTACGATAGGGCAGACTGCTCAGCCTAATTTACGAGGCAGTCGGCCCGAGCTCGGTCTGCAGCGTCTCATCCCTGGCCCACACACCTCTCCACGGCGTGACCCCACATCCAGGTCACGCAACCTCTTGGCCGTCCATGATGGATGCTCACGGGGGGGAAAAGGGGTTTTAAACCCCAGAGGTGGGGGTGAAGGAAAGGGTGCTCGCAGAGGCAGACTGGATGTATTCCTGGGCTGGACCCAAAAGGTAAAGGCGAAGGTGAACTTTTCGTTTGGAGCATACGAGTCACTACAGCGCTTATTCACTCGTGCCATGGCATCATTTTCTACTGAAACCCCCCCCCCCTTTAGACTGTGAATAAATATTTCTTTTCCATTCGCCTAGCTAGCTAATTTATTATTTAGTTTTTGAATGAAGACATTTGAAAAAAAAACTCCATATGACCCACCAACTGCATAGAATATATGTAATTGATTATGTGATTTCCTTTAATTCCAAAAATACGTCGTGACAAAAGCTTCCTTTAATTCCAGGTCTGACTGATTGCATACCTTCCATTTGCGGTAATGGCCATCCGGAAACGATGTTGATGAAAGAAGCGAAAAATCTTTTCACTGGGCGAAAAGGTTTAGACATGTCAGGCCTCATATCGTTTTATGAATGAGCTTTTTCCAGTTGTTCGTTTGGCAGCTCTTCTTTTGTGTCACTTTCTACATTCACATTGGAACCGTCGCTCTATGCTTTACTTAGAGTCCTTGATTGACAGGTGTGCTAACAGTCGAAGGCCAACACCATATTCATTGCGGAAGGATGATTCAGTCTCGATGCAGGATGACTGACGCATTAAGTGTTGATCAAATTTCACATAGAAAATATTTTCATTTCATCTGAGATCATGGATAACTTTGAGGTTGCGACAAGTAAAACAACTTACTTCATAAAGGTGCTAGAGATGATCGAAGCTTGCGAGACTGATGATGTGTCAAGCCGTCCATCAACTGTGGCCATGATTGATGTTCTTCAGTTCAGATGCAAACTGATTTGTACACTTAGCAAAGCTTCAGAATTTTCACAATCAAATAAAGAATGATGTATACGCAAAATTCCTTGACGTGCGATCTGATTTGTTCCTTTTCCCTCATTCCTGTTAGAGACATCCTGTTGAAAATGCTTCGTCATTTGTAATTTTCACCAGCGCGCTGATTACATGCCATTCATTAATTGCAGAAAGTAACACTTTACGACAACAGATCTTTCGCGATACTCATTTTTGGCGGAGTCACATTGCCATTGGTCAAAACTGATGAAGGGGGCGGGTTTAGCTAACGGTCATTGAGCTCATGCTGGTAAGATCCTCCTCGAAACGAGATTCAGAAGAATGAAAATGAAGAATATCAATTAGTTACATCTTAAAGACCAGATTCCCTTCGTCCTACCTCCCACGTCTTTCTTCCCGAAGGAGAGGTGCAGAGTCCAGCGGGCGTGAGACACCTACTCATATAAGAATAATGCCTGTACGACGAGAAAATTACAAAGTCATTCATCATTTTGGACGTCACCAGTGCAGAAAATTTGATGCAGCGCAATTTTCTACTTCAGAGCGTAAATCTCGCGTCGGGAAAGATAAAAGAAGGATTCACATTGCGATATCGACAGCAAATCACTGAGACAGCTAGCCTCAGTGGCTAAAAGGCGGGGCAGCCTTTTTGAGGGATCCTGCAGATTTGGGAATGGGATCAAGACATTTCTCACAAGTACACGGCTACAGACGGCTGATCAAAAGTAGCTGCCGAGGAGAGAGGGCAGCTCTGTGCAATTCGTCATAGGCCTAATGCCCAATCACTGACGGAAGGCATGACTTCTAAAGGGCTGATTGAAGGCGTGAGCGAAACAGCCAGCATGCGAGAACGAGTGTTATGGTCGAAATGAGCAGGTACCCTCCCATGCTGAAGCTTGCTGTATGATGGTTATAGCGTGCCCGTGCCTGCATGAATAAAAGAGGATGAGGCGGTCAAAATCTCGTTTCTAGAGAAGTTGCTCGCACAACTTAAAAGTGGTGATACGGGTAATT
>JAWQFJ010012544.1:0-5000 GCA_034096865.1 Theodoxus fluviatilis | reverse complement strand
CTAGAAATTTACTACGTCACTAGAAAGCCCTCGCGTTCCCACCATGGACTTCACACTGTTTCTCTAGAGAAGTTAGATACGTTGTTTCTCTAGACTCTTTCTTTCTAGAAAACTCTCCCATCTCATTGCTAGACGTTATAGAGCCTTTCGAGAAAAGTCTATACTCCACCTCTCTAGAAAGCCATCGCATTCCCATGCTGGACTTCATCCTCTTCAGAGAGATCTAGCTACATTGCGGCTGAAGATTTCTGTGTTATATATATATATATATATATATATATATATATATATATATATATATATATATATATATATATATATATATCGAGCTAATAGACTGTCTTTCTAGAGATCTAGCTATAATTCTTGATATATGCTTCCTCTCCGCAAATCCCTCGATATTTGACGCTAGACTTCACGTTCTCTGGAGAGGTTTTAGAGAGATTTAGTTTCGCGTCCTCTATGAAGTCGCTATTTTCTCTAGAAAACCCAGGGAATATAGAGCTCTCTCTGTACTTTCTCTAGTGACACTCCCGCCCCAGACTCTTCCTCTCTAGAAAGTCCTAGCATTCCCAAGCTAGACTTCACGCTGCCTCTTAGAGTGGCTTCTGTACGCTGCTCCTCTAAACTGTCCCTCTCTATAAAGCCCTATCATTTCCGTCTTGAAATTCATGCTGTCTCTCTAGAGAGGCCTAGCTAGCTATTCCATTCGCTCTAGAAGGCCCGCACATCTCCATGCTAGACTTCACGCTACCTCTCTACTGAGCCTTATCTGTATTTCCTTTCGTGTCTCCCCTGCTCTAGACTCTTTTTCTGTAGAAAGTCCCAGCATTTCCATGCTAGCTTCGCGCTGCCTTTCTAGAAAGGTCTAGCTAGCTACTCCTTTTGCTCTAGAATGCCCTGGCATTTCCATGCTGAACTTCATGATGCCTCTCCAGAGAGCCACTCTACTCTGCCTCTCTAGATTCTTCCTCTATAGAAAGCCCTGGCATTCTCTTGCTAGACTTTCCGTTGCCTCTCTAGAGAGGTCTAATTTCCATACCTCTCTAGACAGGTCTACGAATACTCTCTCTGAACCCTTTCCCTCTAGAAAGCCATAGTATTTCCATGCTGGTCTTGACCTGCTTCTTTAGAAGTTCTAACTATTCTGACTCTCTTGAGAAGTATAACTACGCTGCCTCTCTAGAGAGGTCTAACTACGCTGCCTCTCTAGAGAGGTCTAACTACGCTGCCTCTCTGAAGAGGTCTAACTATTCTGCCTCTCTAAAGAGGTCTAACTACGCTACTTCTCTAGAGAGGTCTAACTAAGCTGCCTCTATAGACGTCTAACTACGTTGCGTGGCTGGCTGGACACGGCCCTTCAGGCCCTCTCCCCCACACGTCTGCTTTGACAGGGAATTAACCGCGGAGGCATCATCGCCACCAGAGGCTGTGATGTTTGATTGACGTACGTGGTGAATGCCTCACTCTCCACACCCTCAGTCCTCGTTGTTCGACCTCCCCCCCCCCCCCCCCCCCTAGGCTCACTCTCCTCTCCCGTCGCCCCCTCCCCCTAACCCCCCTTCCCCCCACCTCCGCCCCTCCCTCCTTTTCTCGGTCCTCATCTCAATAGCTTGTTCAGCAACTCTCGATCTGCAATCTAAACAACGTCTCTTATTTCCAACTTTCGTCGTGTTCTCATCTTTACGGTTTCGTTTGGCTTGTCTGCTACTCTTTCTCTTTTGTTTGTCTCTTTTTTCTATTCGTTTGTTTTGCCTGGCATGTGTGTGTGTGTGTGTGTGTGCGTGTGTGTGTGTGTGTGTGTGTGTGTGTGTGTGTGTGTGTGTGTGTGTTCGCAATTGCATGAAATGTAATGCGTGTTTATCCTCTTATTTTGTGGTAAGGATAATACACGAAAACACACGTGGACACATACAAGCACATTTATACAAACGCGCACGCGCACACGCACACACACACATACACACACGCACATACGCATACGCACACACACACGCACGCGCACACACACACACAGGCACACACACACATGCACGCGCGCACACACACACGCACACACACACATACACACACGCACACACACGCACAAGCACACGCACACTCACACACAAACACACACACACACACACACACACACACACACACACACACACACACACACACACACACACACACACACACACACACACACACACACACACACACACACACACAACTTCCCCTTTCCTCTTTTTTCCTTCCCTTGGTTTCTTTCTTTGACGTCATGGAAGACTACACACTCTTAAACCCTTCGACGCAAAAACTCAGCTCTCCCCAGTCTGGTTCCATGCAATCCATCTACACAGTAGGTCGTGTTTCTATCTACACAGTAGGTCGTGTTTCTATCTACACAGTAGGTCGTGTTTCTATCTACACAGTAGGTCATGTTTCTATCTACACAGTAGGTCGTGTTTCTATCTACACAGTAGGTCGTGTTTCTATCTACACAGTAGGTCGTGTTTCTATCTACACAGTAGGTCGTGTTTCCTGGTGTTTTCAAGAGGTACCTTGCAGTTTAAATGAAGCTAATAAGTGAAACTTTTTGCTTGTGGTGCTTTCACGGGTGTTAATTTTCAAACGAGGATCTAAACACGCTGCCTCAGTCCATCTCCGGGACCACTCAAGTAGGCCAACTCGGTGGGAGCTCAAGCATGCGTACATTTGCACCCTTTAATGCTTACAATAACGCATACACATACTTCCGCATGCATGCGCCCGCGCACACACATTCTCTCAGATAAGGTATGTGTCTATGTAAATATTTTAAGGACTAAAGCTTTGAGATGATAAAAATGCTCTGGCAATGCAACAAATTTGCACGCTGCATGATACGATGCCAGGCCTCAATCGGAAGACAGTGGAGCATTCACGTGCAAAATGTTAAACTGATATCTAGTTATGAACATCATGAATTTAATGGGCCATCAGCCTTCAAAAAAAGTAGTTTTGTTCAGTTCAGCTCTTTCTGGGGCAGTTTCTTCAACACGTGAACACCTTTTCATGGAGTGGCAAAACGTCTCTTGTAAACTGTTGCAGGCTTTTTGCCTTCGTTAGGGAGGCGGTGTTTGCCCTAGGTTCTTTACTTACTCAGCAATATAACTCAAAACGCTCAAAACAGATTCTGATGAAATTTAGTGAAAGGTCAGGGTTTCAACCTAGGAACAATCCATCAATTTTTCAGGTTATCTGTTATCGTCCTTTGGAATTACAAGCACGAATAGCGAGTCAAGAAGTTGATGTCGTCGAACTATTGATGGCGCTGGTGCATGCGTCCCGCACTCAGAGACCGCCAGCACGCTAAAATAAACTACACTTCCTGTCTTCAGGTGTGGCTAGCAGCACATGCTGCATGAATTAATTTTACTGGCCATGGAAGAGAAATTGTGGTCCCTTGGCGGAGGTTTGCGCTCTCAGAATGCTCTCTAGTTAAAAAGGTTACAAGTTTCCTCCATGCGGGAACGAGGATATTAAGGTTCTGGATTCAGACCTTTCAATATCTCATCATTTCCGTGCGAAAATAAACCTTGACGTAGTCAGCACCTACGAACCTTCTCCAACTTGAATGTTCAAAGGAACAGCTGAGAGTAGAGGGTTCATCTAGATGCACTGACAAAAAACCATCAAAGATGAAGACGAAGAGCCACATGGAAGGCGGGAAGGTAACAGTCTGTAAAGTTCCAAACAGGATGACTTGAAAGAAACCGTGAGACGAGAAGGAAGAGCAAAGATCCTCACACAGTGCAGCAGTGGGAATGCTGGGGTGAGGGGAAGACAGCCGAACATCACAGCAACGTTAATGACGAGTCTAACTACCGGCCTCCTATTTACTTCTCTGACAGCTTGTTTTTCCACAAAAGCTTTTACCTTCGACAAAAACTCCATCCCTCAAAACCAGCGGTGCGGTGCAAAACAGTGCGGAGACTTCATCTAGATCTGTGCGGAAAAGTGGAAACAAGAACTGCTTTTTCCTTTCTCTCCTTTTTTCCCCCGACGGCAGAAAGGAACCCGCTATTTCAGCAACAGTCCATTCCCTTTCGACTCTGCTTTAAGACTTCCCCGTGAGTTCCTGTGTGAACTCCTCGATGTTATCGTAATGCACGGTGAGCAAGCTAGGCCGCGATACCGTCACCGGTAATGCAGGCAAATTGTTGCCAACTAGCCGAACCCGAAGGATTCTGTGTGCGCAGTGAGTCAGCTAAGTTCAAAGAAGCACAGTCTTAAGGAAAGTGGCGCGCGCGTGTTTGTGTGTGTGTGTGTGTGAGAGAGAGAGAGAGAGAGAGAGAGAGAGAGAGAAACGAGACAGAGAGAGAGAGAGAGAGAGAGAGAGAGAGAGAGAGAGAGAGAGGATGGGGGGGGCGGGGGGGGGTTGGGGGAGGAGGGAGGGAGGGAAAAAAGGGAGGAGGAAAAAGGGGGGAGGTGGTGAGGTAGATAGAGAAAGAGAGAGGAGAGAGAGAGGAGAGAGAGAGAGAGAGAGAAAGAGAGAGAGACAGACAGACAGACGCCAGACAGACAGACCAGACAGACAGACAGGCAGGCAGGCAGGCAGGCAGGAAGGCAGAAGACAGACAGACAGACATGACAACAGACCGAAAACAATCACAGGTCACTCACTCACTCACTGAGTCACTCACTCACTCACTCACTCACTCACGTCACGTCACTCACTCACTCACTCACTCACACTCACTCACTCAACTCTCACTCACTCACTCACTTCACGTCACTCTCACTCCTCACTCTACTCACTCACATCACTATCACTCACTCACTCACTCACTCTACTCACTCACATCACGTTCACTCACCCTCACTCACTTCACTCACTCACTCACTCACTCAACTCACGTCACTCACTCACTCACTCACATCACTTCACTCACTCACATCACTCCACTCACATCACTCACCTCACGTTCACTCACTCACTAATTCACACTCACTCACTTGCACACTCATCTCAC
>JAWQFJ010012540.1:60000-68350 GCA_034096865.1 Theodoxus fluviatilis | reverse complement strand
GCGTTAGGTAGAATCACCTAGTTCCGGTCGATTCTCGAAGCGTCTGCACTGAATAGATATTTGCTAGATCGCTCAAAGTACATGCATGTGGGGGTGGAAAACAGTACTGTGTCATGTAAAGCTCGAATGAGAAGCAGCAGATAACTGTTTAGTTCTGGCTTGAATTGACAATTTCGTTTCCTTGGTCTGGCGAGGACCGAAAATTCACTATCAAATCGAGTCGAGTGATCAACTTGCCCGCACGGCGTAATGTATAGCCTTTAGGCCTAACTTGTAAGATCGGGTCGATAATGACAAGAAAATGGCATTAAAACACAAAAAAGTTTCATTACAACTAAAATCACCGATTATATTAATAAGTGACTATTTTTACACTTACAGCTAGTACTCAAACTTTACAACGCAAACAAAACACACCTGCGGGGAGTGTCGTGGTCTCGCAATCGCATCAAAACTCGATGCACGAGTGATCGTTTCACTATCTGATACGACATGGTATTCCAGCAAACAAGCAACTACTGCAACTTCATGAAGTTATTGAAATCTCAAAGTGTGATGTCAGACATCGATTGACAGATGAGTTCGACTGCAGCTGCCGAATCAAACGTAAGCGCTGCCCCCAAGCTCGTTTAAGTTGCTTGTGATCGTTTCGCTATCTGATCCGACAATAATTACTAAACATTGATATCAAAAGCACTATTCAAAATTTTTGGCGGGTGGTCTACCCCGCACAACTAAAATCTACGGTTAATAATATCATCTCCACAAGCCGAACTACGTGAAGTTATACATTACGCCGATACGAGTGCGCACAAGTTGATCGACTGGATGATAGTGAATTTTCGGTCCTCCCCAGACCAGGCCGGGAAACGAAATTGTCAATTCAAGCCAGAACTAAACAGTTATCTGCTGCTACTCATTCGAGCTTTATTGATTGTCCCACAAACAAGGTTACGGAGCTTCGGTGACCGCTCCTTCAGCGTTGTTGGACCGAGACTCTGGAACCAACTTCCTGAGGGTCTGAGGGTTAGTCCATCCTTGGCCGCATTTAAAACTGGCCTCAAAACTTTTTTATTTCGTCTTGTCGCGCCATGAGCATGTTTATCGTGATAATGGCGCAGTAAAAAATGAAAATACATACATACATACATGAAACATTATATCACACTAGCTCGATCGTCTGCTAGCGTAGTGACTTTGGTTCGATCGCGTACGTCTGCTAGCCAGCTATAACTACGTACGGTGAGGTTTGTTTACTTATCTTCTGTGGGTTTTGAGCAGAAAGTATACGTTAAAACAGTCTAATATGACTATTTTCGATTAGTTTTTAATCTAATTTATCTTTTTGCATGCTTTAATGTCATCCTTTTGCCACGATCTAGCGATCATCCCATGAGCTTCTATTTTTACCAGTCTACCGGAACTAAGGGACGTAAAGGGACAAAACTTGGGCTGTATTTCCGTTTCAGAAGTGAGAATGTCCCATAACAAACGATGACACACACATTATATTAATCGGTTTTGCAAACACATATTTGAGATTTAACATAATCACAGGTCTTTCGGAGGCACCAAGTCATTATGGAAAAATTCGCTACAGTGATGCACAGTCCTGTTGTGAGAGCTGAGAAGAAGAAACAATAAATTGCTCTCACGATGGAAAGATAAATCGCATACAAGAAAGCATAGTTGCCTAATTTATTTGCACCTTAAGATAATTTAACTGATTCAATTTTATTTCAATCGTTAATCCAATGACGATGATGATGATGATGATGATGATGATGATGATGATGATGATGATGTGGTGGTGGTGATGATGATGATGAGATGATGATGATGATGATGATGATGATGATGGTGGTGGTGGTGGTGGTGGTGGTGGTGGTGGTGGTGGTGGTGGTGGTGATGATGATGATGATGATAATGATGATGATGATGATGATGATGATGATGATGAAAATGATGGCGACGACGACGACGACGACGACGACGATGATGATGATGATGATGATGACGATGATGATGATGATGATGATGATGATGATGATGATGATGATGATGATTACAGATACGCAACCTGACGACGGAGATGGGGGAGAGGGAGGACAACGTCAGACGACTGTCCCTGGACCTTCGCTCCCTGCAGATGGAGAATGACCGTCTCAAGGCTGCTCACAAGGTAACCCCTGCACATGTACATATAGCACCAGCGTTTTTCACATTCCACCTTTTCTTCTAGAAGTACACAGGGAAGCGCAGAAACCTTTATGGTAGAATTCCTACAATCGTATGAGGACGTCATCCTATCTGCTGTTGAATTAAGAGTGTCACGGCTGCCATTACAACATGCGCGGTGCTTGCCAAACGCGAAAGGTGCATTTCATTTGAGAGCGCACTGTGCTTAAAACAACTTTTATTGCAGCAGAGGCCACGTGAGTTTTCTCTTACTCTCCCTCTTTTTCTTTTATTTATTTTCCTTTTTACCACCACATCAGCGTTTAAATCTTCACTTTTCCTACTTTTCTTCAGGAAAAGCTGGAAGTGCAGGCGAGGTTCAACTCCGCCAACAACAGCACCATCGTGCGTATGCGCGACCAGTTCAACGCTCTCAGCCAATCGCTCTTCAGGATCAACGACATGCTACGCAGCTTTCTGGGCGACGAAGCCAGCGCTCCAGACCCTGACCTTGAATCCACCAGGCTGGCCTCCATCGAGCGCAACGCGCGAATGGTTGTGCAGAAGGCCCGGGACACCCACGAGGTAGCGCAGAGCTGCTCTGCCGAGCACAGAGAAGCCTCGCAGCTGCTGGGCTTCGGCGACAGCAACCTGCCCCTGGTGGAGATCGTGCGTCAGTACACGGAGAAGCGGAACAAGGCGTACATCACACTGGCCAAGGAGCTGGGAAGGATCGGCTCGGCTCTTGGTCTCCGCAGCCACCAAAATGGCGATGTCCTCATCGGCTCGCCTCGCAACAACACGACCAATGGAAAAACGACGACGACGTCCAAGTTGAGCCCAAGGTTGAGCCAATCAACAGTGGATAACCTCCGCGCAATCACCACACTGGTGGCAACACTGCGAGCGGAAGCTGACCATGCGCAGAAGCGCAACGCCTGGAGAGATTCTGAGCTGGCCCGATTCAGACAGAAAGTGGACATGCTGCACGCACGCCTTCAGGAAAGCAGCTACGCCGCCATGATAACGCCCTACCGGAAGCCAAAGCGCCCCCAGACACCCGCAGCCAGGCTGGTTGCCAATGGCAACAGCTCCGGAACGTCTGAGGAGCTTGAAAGTGGGAGTGATGTGAACAGCGGATGCTTCCTCCAGTCGCGAGAGTCGCTACCGGAAGTGGTGACGGAGACCACGAGCCAGAGACAGAATCAATCCCGTGAGCCTCAGTACCGAGCCATGGGAACCAGCTCCTTGCGGAAAGTGTCCTTCTCTGAGAACTGACTGCTGCTGCCATTGATCGTTCACGAAGCAGCGCAGAATAGACCAAAGAGAGAACGCCGTGCATTAGAATATTGAATGCTCAGTCTTTGTAGGCAAGACGTGAAAGTGATTCATTTATTTCCTCCCAAGGACTGATTGTTCATATGTTTATTTACTTGTATGATATACAATCTAGAGAGGTGAGGGAAGCATAAAGTGTTCGTTTCATAGGAAGGAACAAGAGGTGCATTGCAGTCTACAGTGGTCGGGTGAAGTGAAATGGGGGTAGTGGTGAAGGTGGTGGTGGGAAGGGGTGAGCGGATGATCTCGAGTGGAAATAAAGTGGAGTGATTGAGAGAAGAACGCAAGTCACTGAAATCAAATGAAATTTTTTCCCCGTATCAGTGAGGGTACGTGATGATTCGATGGAACTGTGATGAACAAACCTGTCTGTGATATAGAAGTTTGAACTCCAAAGAACTACACATCTTGTAATCAAAAAGGTTATGTAATTATTTACCTTACTAGAATATACGATGTCGTACTGGTAACACTAAAAACTACCACACCATAGGTCTTCAAGGTTGCTTCATAGACTTGCAGCCATCCCTTAAACATACTCCCTACATGATTCCAAAGCAGTTTTCTTTTTATGTTCAAGTTCCTCTTCATGCAATAACGGAGTTCTCGAATCCTGAAAACCGTCGGACCAGGCGTCACTGGTCCATTCACGAAACCTGATACAGCTTGACAGTTAGGATTTCAAGCGTCCAACATTTTTGTCTGCTTTGAAAGCTCTGTCAGAGTTTGTTGCAGCAAGGACTATAGAGAAAATGATGCACAGTGAAAACTGCCAACTACGTTCAGTCCCTTCTCTGAATTTCCAGAACAAGACAGGATGATGCTTTCATTAGCATAATAGCAGTGCCTTTTCTTTGTCTGCTTTGGAAAATCGTGGTGACTGCATGAGTCCTGCACTTCTGTTCAGCTACTAGTTCAGATTTAGTTCTGTCAAACATATTTATGCACAAAGTGTCCCTCCAGGTGCACATGCACACAAAACATACAAACACATGAGCAAGTGACCATAGATATGTATGGACATACGAAAACACATGCTGGATGATTTTCAGGAGAAAGTAGAAATGACATATTACATTTGATGCTTTGTGTTCATTACATTCGTTCACATTTTGTAACTAGTTACCAAGGTAATTTATGTTTAACCCTCGGTTCATTCCTTAATTAGTTATTCATCAAAATAACTCGAAACGTTCAAAACGGATTTTAATGAAATTTGGTTGAAGGTCAGGGTTTTCTCAAAGGAATAATCCGTAGAATTTTTTAGCTTATCTGTTATCTCGTTTTGGAATTACAATCGAAAAGAGATAATTTATCGTTATTCACTAAGTTGATGACGTCAAACTATGGATGACGCTGCTAGCTGGCGCGGCATAAAAATGAAACAACATTCGTAGCGTCAGACTTGGCTAGCAGAAAATCCTGCATGCATTAATTCTACCTGTAGGCCATGAAAGCGTAGTTGTGGGTTCCTTGGTAGAGGTTTGCGCTCTCAGAGTGCTCTCTAGTTTTTACTCCAATCTGGTGTACAAAGAATTAAAGATTAATTGCCAAGATTTAGGGCCTAAAAGACAGAATATGATTAACTGCAAAAGTGAATCATTGCTTACTTGTACCCCTCAAAAGGTATTCTGCAACTAGCTATTTCACTATAAACCATGTGTATTTGTACGTTTTCACAACAGAAGATGGCATCATATCTGTATATATATACAGACAGTATGTGTGAAACCCTGATGAGATTAATACTTTCAGTGACACACAGAAACTTCAGAGGACACTGGATTCTACTCCGTGTCAAAGCATACTGGCAAGGCCAAGCAAAGCGCTGCAATCGTTTTTGGACCCCCATTCGAATGGGGGCAAAATGCACTGCGTAGGTGCACTTTTTCGTCAATGTGTCTCCATTTGTAGGTAAATACAAATCCATCAGAAAATTTTTTTTCAACTGAAAGTTTGAATTATAGTAACCAAGAGTTTGTCCACCCTAAATTTACCATGCATGTGTACCTTTTCATACTACTTAATACAAAATGTCAGTCTCTGTTGTAGACAGGCTTTGTAGAGGATCAGCCAATCCTGTTTTATGGTTTTCTATTATTTTTTTTGAATACTGGAAATATCAGTATAATTTGCTGTGCATGGTTACTGAGACAGATGAAATAAACATGCAATAACTACTGCAATACTGTGCTGTTCCACTCATCAGATCACTTATTCCCTCGATAGTGTCACTGATTGTGTCACGAACTTTCTTTCAGCTTTCCCCTGAGGCATATAGTCACTGAGGTACTGCTTTCCTGGAGCAGGCCCCAACCGCCCTACTGCCTGGGGTCGCAGCTGACGAGAGGTGCCTCAGTTGGCTCTGGCTGTATATTACACTTGCATGCATACATCATCACAACATAACATTTGTGCACAATAATATCTCCCACATCATACTTCATTTTATTTCTTTCGAAAAAGTACTAAATCTTCATCACTTGGAAGTATTGCAATGTTTTTCAACATTTCATAACAAATACTGACAAATATAACCTTTACCCATGCAAATATTCAATATATTCAATCATATCAAAAGGAACGCCATGCAAGGAAAGAAACAACAACAATAAAAACAAAAAAGGTTAAATCTTCAAAACCAGTAAACAAATGCAGTGCATTGAGAAGAAAAATAAATCAGTGAAGAATGGAAACAAAAAGAACAAAGAAACAACAACAAAAAACCAAGAAGGAAAGAAAGCAAACAAGCAAGCATGGAGATAGAATGATGAGAGAGATTGGGAAAAAGGTATCAAATCTCATAAAACATAGCTGGGATACAGAGGCATGAAGATAAATTACTTGGAGCCACAACAACAAACAAAAAAACCATCAAAAACAAAATGCAGGGAAACTTACAATTCTGGATTCCTTTCACGAAACTTTTGTTTATTACAGCCAACATACTGTATAAAAATCAATAAAACATCTGAAGCAATTAAAAAAGTAAATAGTACAATTATTTTGTACAACATGGAATTACCTGCAGTATTTTTTCAGATTCAATGGCAAAAATACACCTGAGCTGACCACAAACATTTGAGAAGATGAGTTGAAAGTCTTGCATTTATGATTACATCTAACTAAAGGCAGTATCCAAACAAAACATGATCATATAAAGTTACTTGGCATGAACCACACTAACTAAATAAACTGTTAATATGTGTGATTGTAGAGAGTTCTTAATAACTATTGCTGTGTCATGCAGGTACTGCCGGGGACATTGCATACTTTGGACAAAACAAGGAAGGGGAGCTTTGCATCAGCTCCTGAGCATTTCTCTCAACTCATCAGTACATAAAAATCAATAGCAATTCTGATTGAAAATTTGTGAAAGCTTTCAATGTTCAACTGATATACCTCGGTTCATTGAAATACATGCACAACTGGGTGTCAAGCCACAGGTTGACAGTATAAATAACTAGAAATAAATGGTCTATCATATGTGTATATAAGGGAAAAAGAAAGATCCTGGCATGATTGGGTTTTGAGCCAGGGTCCTCTGGGTTGGTGGGCCGGTGCGTTACCACTGGGCTAACGGCACTTGCTACCTGGAGGCATCTGTGAAGAACTTATTTTCTTCCTCATGCGGGCACTACTGTATTTCAAGCTTGGAATCGTGGTGAATTTCATTTCTTGGTGAATGAAATTAGGAATTGAGACGTTTGGGCTGGATTCACACAGGTGGACCCAACTTGCGTTGGACTGCACCTGCCTTGCTGTGCACCTGCCTTGCTGTTACCACACGGGTGTTGATGGATGATCTGGGCCACGGACCTTGACCTTGGGCCAAGGCTGAGCGGGAGGTGGAACGAGTGCACAGTCATGTGGGCGTCACTAACTGAAACCGGTGCGCGTCATCGACCACAGCTCAGAGGTTCTGGACTTTAAGGGAAGTGACTACGTATCCTTAGTTAAAACCCGCCCGTTCATCAACAGTCCTAGTAGAGATCCTCAGCGGCCAACTGGATCTTAAAGGATTCAAAGACTCCTTCTAAGAAGACAGTGTATTTACGAGGGGTTTTGACTCTGAACTTAAGAGTTCTATGATTGTGGGACAGACTGGATCAAAATCAGGACACTTTGACCAATTAAGTTAAATCCTTCTGTTTTTATGTTCTTTAATTGGCCTAATTAGACGATGATGTCATCTTAGGTTGTGAAATTTTTTTTGGATATTTTTTATTGTTTTGGTTTTGAAGTTTTCATGTACTCTACTTTGGGAGATCAAATTGTCTCCCTTTATTCTGTTTTGATTCAAGAGCTGTGTTAGAACTATATATTTTTTTTTTGGGAGAAAGAGTGAAGCATTTATTTTGAGATTTTGATCTCCTCATCTGAACATTGACAAGGAGACTCTAATTAGGAAAAGTTAAAGTCAATTTGATTTCTGTTATTATTTTATTTATTATTGGTTCAGATCACTTTCCTATACTTTAGATTGTGTAAGGTAACGGTGGCGAGAGTGTAGTGATGTCATGGTTGTGTTTGTCTTAATGTAATAAATCTCTTGTTTAGTTCCTCTTAAATTGTGTTAATATCTTGTCAGAA
Organism: Theodoxus fluviatilis; assembly: GCA_034096865.1. NCBI lineage: Eukaryota > Metazoa > Mollusca > Gastropoda > Cycloneritida > Neritidae > Theodoxus > Theodoxus fluviatilis. The sequence goes on along the minus strand of JAWQFJ010012540.1, from coordinate 60,241 downwards.
GTGGATGAATGTCTTTGAGTGATTGCGTGCGTGCATTAAGATCAACCAAAGCAAATCCCGTCTATCATTTCGGATTAAAAGAACTCAAGGATCAGTAGCTGTGATCCCGATCTCAGATGTTGGTCCTGACCCTGGGAATATTTCAGCACTTCTTAGCATGATTTTCTTCTATCTCTCATGCCTGAACTCATGAAGTAAACAAAGAGTAAGCAAACTCTCACATTTCAAAACAGCATCTCAT
>JAWQFJ010012540.1:0-55000 GCA_034096865.1 Theodoxus fluviatilis | reverse complement strand
GGAGAAGGAGGAGGAGGTAACCATGACAGCTGGACTGGAGACACTCACGTTCCTCCACACAGCTCACATGAATCCATCACCTCCCCTAGCCCTTGCTGCACACCAGCCATCGGCTGCATGCCTCGGATGGTCACCACGGTAACTGTGGAGGGGTACACCTGCAAGAGGAGACCGCAAATCTGTCACAATTGTTCTCAAAGAGAACACAACACAGAGATTCTGAACTAAACATTCCTGCTGCTTTGCAAAGTGGACAACGTGGAAAAAGAAAAGGGAGGCTGTATCGAAGGCTAGCACACATTTACAAGGACAGGTGGTGTCACCTCATCAGGCATGGTGGCTAGCTGTGGGATGGCCAGGGCTTGCTCCAAAGGCCACTTCTGGCGGAACACAGAGCACCTTGCGTAGATGTTGGCCTCCACCATCCGCTCCAGCCGCATCAAGTGTTCAGCAGTCAGTGTTGTCTGTAAACACAGCAGCAACGCCACTAGTCAGTAACACAGAAACAACACGATACCTCACAAATGTAAATGTATAGATAAGCATACTCACAGACGCATACTCACTTTCACTAATGCTCTAACATGCACACACACATATTCACACATGCACACACACACACACACACGCACACAAGTACACAGGCACACACGCACACACACTCACACACTCACACACACACACACACACACACACACACACACACACACACACACACACACACACACACACACACACACAGAGCTTGCAAAGCAATGCACAAGCTAGAGGAGCAAAATCTCAATGACTGAAAATAAATTGTGCAAAATCTAAAAAATATTAACTTTGACAAAAATTGTCACTGCAATAAAAAGAATATATAAGACTAAGAGGTTTGTTTGTTTGTTTGTTTGACATATTGAAAGCAACCTATGATGCAGTGATCAAAATGAATTGCCTAAAAGTACAATACAGCTTAGAATAGTATAGTAAAAGTTTACTCTCACTTCTTGAAATTCAAAGATTTAGATAATTTCATTATTTGTTACATCATTTATGACTGCATGAGGAAACAAGGCCAAAGCCAGATAAAAAGTGAGGCTATTTATACCACAATGTTATTTATTTATATAATATATGCATATTCCAGGGAAAACTGCATAATCTTAGAGGAAATTTGATTTTTTTAAAACAAATGTGAAGTTCAGGAAAGCCATTACATAACATAGTGCATTGATGGAGCATTTGCTAAAAAAACTGTTTTGCCGACTTAAGCCTCGTTTCTCAAGCACTGTCACTTTTGCTATCATTGTCTCTGATTTGTGTCACTGTATCCTCTTCCCCTCCCACTGCCGTGACATCCATGCTGTGGCTTACCTTGTCTCTCAAGCAGTCACATTTGGCTATCATCGTCTCTGGTTTGTGTCATCATATCCTCTTCCCCTCCCACTGCCGTGACATCCATGCTGTGGCTTACCTTGTTCTCAAGCAGTCACATTTGGCTATCACTGTCTCTGATTTGTGTCACTGTATTATCTTCCCCTCCCACTGCCATGACGACATCCATGCTGTGGCTTACCTTGTTTCTCAAGCAGTCACATTTGGCTATCACTGTCTCTGATTTGTGTCACTGTATTATCTTCCCCTCCCACAGCCGTGACGACATCCATGCTGTGGCTTACCTTGTTTCTCAAGCAGTCACATTTGGCTATCACTGTCTCTGATTTGTGTCACTGTATCCTCTTCCCCTCCCACTGCTGAGACGTCATCCATGCTGTGGCTTACCTTGTCTCTCAAGCAGTCACATTTGGCTATCATCGTCTCTGGTTTGTGTCATCATATCCTCTTCCCCTCCCACTGCCGTGACATCCATGCTGTGGCTTACCTTGTTCTCAAGCAGTCACATTTGGCTATCACTGTCTCTGATTTGTGTCACTGTATTATCTTCCCCTCCCACTGCCATGACGACATCCATGCTGTGGCTTACCTTGTTTCTCAAGCAGTCACATTTGGCTATCACTGTCTCTGATTTGTGTCACTGTATCCTCTTCCCCTCCCACTGCCTTGACATCCATGCTGTGACTTACCTTGTCTCTCAAGCACTGTCACTTTGGCTATCATTGTCTCTGATTTGTGTCATCATATCCTCTTCCCCTCCCACTGCCGTGACATCTATGCTGTGGCTTACCAAGCATGAGAAGTCGAAGGTGAACTTGTTTGGAGACACAGCAGAGCCTTGCTGGTGAACTGTGCCCAGTAAATTTCTCAGCGCCGCATTGACCAGGTGTGTGCAGGTGTGGTTCCTCATCAGGCCTGTGCGCTTGTTCTGCAAATCAGGCCCAAACAACTTTGCAGAAACTAACAGAGCATGGTGCCACCAGTCTTAAGCCACCAAAGTTGACATTCATTCAGTACCATGCATTGCCTCCTACATTTATCTCTTTTATAATCAGTTCAAGTTAAATGCAATAGTGATTCATTGTAAATGAGAAGACTTAATCAAGTTAAGGATCACTTTTACCTAATGAGTAGATGATGCTATCCTCATTACTACCTCATGCATTACCATCAACAAGACATGAAGATGGGAAACAGTATTTAAATGAGAACATGAACACAGACTAACAATGGCTGAAATTGATGGTATTGTGCAAAAAACACACACACTTACACACACACATGCACACGCGTGCGTGCACACACACACAGACACAGACACACACACACACTCGCACACACACACACACGCACACACACACTCACACACACATGCACAGGCACACACACACACACACTCAATCACACACACACACACACACACACACACACACACACACACACACACACACACTCGCACATGCACACTCACACATGCAAAGAATACTGTAGCAGAGCTATTCAAGACAGGTGTAGTACAGAGGTGTGCAAAAGGAAGCTACAAGAGTCGGCGCACTCTCACCTCATCCAGGATGGGTGTGACCTGCATGTCGGTCATCACTGGACCAACCTTGGTTTTGCCGTAGTGCACCACCCACCTGTCCACTCTCTGGACATTGTTCACCTTAAAATCCACCACCTGTGGGGGACAGTAAATTAAATGTCAACATGATGAACAACAACTGCCAAAACACATCCCCAATTACAGAGAGACTGTATGAAATAACCATCTAGCAAGTGTTATCCCCTCCTAGTTCATCCCATTCCACACTGTACAAGTTTTAGACATCACTCCCACAATGCTGTACAGGCATGCTGCTCTTGTATGCTTAGACAGAGATGCAGATGTAGAAACAGATGGATGGATGGATGGATGGATGGATGGATGGATGGATGGATGGATGGATGGATGGATGGATGGATGGATGGATGGATGGATGGATGGATGGATGGATGGATGGATGGATGGATGGATGAATAGATGGATGGAAGAAAGAGAGGGAGGGAGGAGCAGATGGATGGATGGACACACACACACACACACACACACACACACACACACACACACACACACACACACACACACACACACACGTGTGTGTGTTTGTGTGCATATGCACAGAGAGAAAATGAAAACTTTCAACGGAAACACAATAAAATAAGCACACGCACATACACAAAACACAAGCACAAGTAGATAAGCAAAACAAGCAGACACATCAGAGGCACAGAGAACGAGAGACGAGGACAGAGACACAAACTGACCTCACTGCAGCCGTTGGGGAGAGAGAGGCGGAGGGCCAGAGTGCCAGTGTCAGGGGCCTGCCCTCCCCCTTCAGCGTAGAAGCAGGTCTTGTCCAGTACTAGGCCACAGTACACCCCCACCATCACCTCCTCAGTTAGCTGCCCCCCTTCCAGTACAGCCAGCACTTTGCTGGGCTGCCTGGAGGTCTCATGGAACACTGCACAAGACATATGTGGTCAATCAGTCATCACTTCACGCTTGATATGTTCACTTTTGGACATTCCGATCTATGAATTTTTCATTCTAACAATGTAAAAAAACGTTGAAAATATGAAAAATGGTGACTGAGTTATGAGTTACTCAAGACTAGTACCCATTGATTTGACAATTTGAGATAATGGATACTAAAGTTTAGGCAATGTGTTTAAGGCAACACAGCGTTATCATCATGGTGGCTTTTCAAAATGTGGTATATCAGCTGGGCAGCTGCCAGGGAAAAGCTAAAGAAACATGATGTTGTGGTATAAACAAATCGCTGTAGGTCCAAAAACCATCGAACTCTCAATACTGACAAATCTAACCTCCTCTTACTCTATTAGGCTGATTCATTGAAATAAGACTCCATAATGTCCGTCTCATTCAGTGGTGGAGGGTCACACATAAAGCTCTTTGAAAATGAAAATCACTTATGAAATAGCAAAGAATTAACTGAAAAATGTAATCAAAGAATTGAAACACTGACTTTAATCTTCAACCAGATCATCATCTCTTTGAAATCAAACCAATAAGCAAGCAAATAAACAAATAAGCAATGAGACAATTATACATTTTTTTAAGGCAGCAGACTGCATTGGTGTAACAAATCAAATCATCAAAAAAGTATCCACAATGATCATGAGGGAAAAGTGAAGTCAAATCACAAATAACGTTCTTCGGAATACAAAACATACACATACAGTTCAAAGCCATACAACATTTGACGTTCACACAGGTACAAACAGAAGAAGAACATGCATCTACCATATTCTCCAGGCAGAAGGCCACGCTTGTAGAGATACTTGAAACGATCATCAGTGGGAGGTACATTGGCTTGCTGCAGTTGAGAGGCTATGTGATGGGCCTCCAAGGTCAGTGCCTCCTGGCTCTTCATGGCGGCCCTGGAGTGCATCTGTTGGAAGGGACGGATGGTGAAAAAAGCATGTCATTCTACTCATAATGGGATAGTGCCGATCTTCCACCTGATGCTGAAGTCATGTTCATCTTCGACACCAAAGGATGAACAACAACATTGTTGTCATCGTCATCATTTTTACATAGGCATTTATACTTGAAAATGCCCATGTAAAAACAGTCAATCAGATGCTGTGGCCCATCAGCTAGTGTGTTACGTCGTCTTCCCTGTCTTTCCCACACCCCTCTCCTCAGATGAGTCCACTAGTGTGGCCCGCCAGCTTGGCTGTCTTTCCAACACACCTCCCCTTGGAGGAGTCCACTAGTGTGGCCCACCAGCTTGGCTGTCTTTCCCATACCCCTCTCCTTGGAGGAGTCCACTAGTGTGGTCCGCCAGCTTGGATGTCTTTCCCACACCCCTCTCCTCGGATGAGACCACTAGTGTGGCCCACTGTGGAATTCTAACCATTACATCTAGGACAACATAATTTTTTTACTGACAATATCTTTGGTGATGACTGGAGGAGTGTCTCAATCTCTAGTCACTACAATTTGAATAACTCTTGTATGTACAGTACATACAATTAGTTGCTGCCCAAGATAGTAACTGAGTGACCTAAACGTGGGGTGAGAGCAACAAAAACAACAACCACCACCATCTTTATTTTGTCCTTTCAAGGAAATTCTTTGAGGGGAACTGCACCCCTGTCACCACGGGGCAGCACTCAATAGCCACTATGCGGTACTCAATAGCCATTGTGCAGCACTCAATAGCCAGTGTGTAGCACTCAATAGCCATTGTGCAGCACTGAATAGCCATTGTGCAGCACTCAATAGCCATTGTGCAGCACTCAATAGCTATTACATAGCACTCAGTAACCACTATGCAGCACTCAATAGCCATTACACAGCACTCAATAGCCATTGTGCAGCACTCAATAGCCACTGTGCAGCACTCAATAGCCACTGTGCAGCACTCAATAGCCATTACACCACACTCAATAGCCATTACATAGCACTCAATAGCCACTGCACAGCACTCAATAGCCACTGTGTGGTACTCAATAGTCATTACACAACACTCAATAGCCATTACCAGAGATGAAAACAGCAAATGGAAAAAAAAGAGGAAATTTGGCCGGGGTCCAGGGGCCGCCTAGGCCCCGGTGGGGTGCAGGGGCAACACCCCGCTGGGGGGTACAGGGGGGCAACGCCCCCCGCCGAAAAATTTTAATGCTATTTATAAGTGCTGAGAAGGCATTTCCTAGCAATTCAAGTACAAATTCAGACAACAAGAGCAAATGTCAAAACTGCCTATGAAAGGTGCTGAAAACTATAATTTATATTCTAAACTTTCAGACATGACCTTCCTACATGAAAAAATCAGCTGTCTGAATATTGGTTTAACCAAAAAAATCCCTTGTGAAAAGTGCACCAGGAAGTTTTTTCAACAACTAGTACAGTACAGTCAACATCATGCCAAAAATTTGAAGTGTGTTACCTCCGCATAATTTATTCATATCACTCCTGAAACTTGACATCTCAGTAACTGCAGGTAGTGAAGACCTAGGTCCTACCAGAACTGGAACTGAATGCCAGTTATAAGTCGACCAGCTTTCGTCATGGAATGAAGTATCTCTGGTATATATGCACAAACACTGTCATCAACTTGGGAAAACACAGCAACAACCAGTCCTACAAAGTTGCCCATTTCCCCCAAGCACAGTCAGCTCAACAGTAAAGAGAGAAGTAATTGTTCTCCATCTCTACCAAGAAAAGCTTATTCAAAAATTTACTCACAAACAGTTCCTCTTTTCAACTAAGCACAATCTAAACTTCCCTGTCCCTGACAAGTAAATCTCTCCTTTCCCACTGGGCAGTCAATTCAAACATTCACTGGAAAGTAACAGTTCTCAATTTCCACAGGGCACAGACTACAGTCAGTTCAAAATTCACACACACAAGAAGTTCTCCATTGCCGCAAAGCACAGTCAATTCAAATATTCACTGAAAAGCAATTGTTCCTCATTTCCACTTGAAACAATCAACTCAAAACATTACTGCCACAAAGGAGTTCCTATTTCCACCTGACACAGTTAATTAAAACAAATCCACATCAACAGCTCTCTATTCCAACTTGACACAGACAAGTAACAGAACTTTCTTATTTTCACTGAGAACAGAAATTCACAGGCAAGTCTTCATTCCTAGGGGGCATAGTCAATACAAATTCACCGACAAAGCACACAACAGTTCTCTGTTCCCATCCGGCACAGTCAATTAATAAATTCAGACAAGTAACACAGGTATTCTCAAATGGCACAGTCAATCAAAATAGTCCACAATACAAATTACTGGTTCTACACTCAACATGGGCACAATGGATCGTGTCACTGACAAGCAAGCTTTCTCTTCTTGGCTGCTTTGAGAGTCAAAGCTTCCAATGCTCTCTTTCTTGATTTTTTCCTTTCTCTCTCAGCATGAGCCAACCTCACTGCTTTCTCAGAGGCCTCCTGAAGTGCCTTGGCAGACTGGGCACTTCCGGCTTTCACACACTGGAAATCCCTTCGCCTCTGAGAGTTAGCCTGCTGTTGAACTGTAATAGCCGCCTTGTATCTGCGAGCAGCTGTGCTGATTTTCCTGCACACCTGTCTGTCCACTGGTCCATACTTCAAATCCTCTCGCTTGAAATGGTCGATTGCAGTTGTGGCCTTCGATCTTAAGGCATACTTCACCGTCTGGATAGCACTGTAGGTCTCGATTTTCGTGTTGCCAGACTTTGGGTCGATGACGTCTCCCATGGTGTTGAATGACGATTCAACACGTGGACCATGAAAACATGAGAGGGCTGCAGCAACTACCTTGCACAATGCAGGATATCTCTTTGTTCCCTCCACACGTCCCCACCACTGCGCAACGTCATCACCATCCGAATATGGTGGCAAGGATTCATCCACACCGTATCTGGCGACTTCAAGTGAGAAGTGATGGTCAGCTGGAAGAAATTGTCCAAGCAGTGTTCTTAGGTTTTTCAACCCTCTGATAGTCACAGAGTGACCACGAATCACAGGGTCCACTGCAGAGAGGGCTTGCAAAGTCTCACTTGAAAGCGGAAGCTTCCTTTGCATATTCTCAGCACAAGCTGTGTAAGCTGACCGACTCTGGTCCAAAAACTTCAAACAAGAAGGATGTCCAGGAGATTCTTTCACCAGGGCCTCAGCTTTCTCACCTACAAACATATCTGCCTTGGCAAGTTTCATGTGAGATGGAGACAAATCCAGGGTCTTCAGCTGGTCTGGTGACAGATGTCTGTAGTTCTCTGGTCTAATGAAGCAGCCAAGGAAGTTTCGGAACACAGCAACCTGTCTGTCATGAAGCTTGTTACAAGGGTATCATCACTCTGGAACACTTTCACATACTCCTTGAGAATGGGGAAGACACCCAAGTACACAGAAAGCTGCAGAACAGTGTCAGTGCTCTGAAAGTACAGCTTCTTCACAAGTCTTTTCTTCCTCTCTTTCCCCTTCTCCGTCATTCCTTTCTTTGAAAGGGTTGCATGAATGCAGCTGATCCGGGTTTGTGACTTCTCACTTGCTTGACAGGCAGCATACACATCATTCAACACATCCCTGTACACACGTTTGTCATCACGTGAAAGAAACTCAAAGTACAAAACTTTGTATGCAGGAAGAAGCCTCTTTGTGGTCAGTGCCACATCATAGGCAGAGAGCCATCTATGGTTAACAAATCGAGGGGGAATTGTGAAGGGGATCCCCAAAAACTCTGAAATCTCCCGAAGGTAGCCAACCATGTCTGGGGACCATTGAAAGTCGGTATGGAGGTCATCAAAAAGCCCCTCCAACCAGTAATCAAATTTGGCAGCAAAAGCCTTGCTAGCATTATGGATATGGTGACAGCTGTCACCATCAATATCCAAAAGATTCGGACAGTTGATTTCTCTGACCCTGGTTTCAAAACCACTCTTGCTGCCCCTCATGACTGCACATGAATCCATCATGATGCTAACAAGATTCTCCCAAGGAATATCGTTGGCACTGAAATACTCACTGAGTATGGTGTGAATCGAGACAGCATTTACAGTTTTCAGTTCTTTTGATACCAGATGCTGCACAACAACCTGTCCATCAGAAGGCACAAAATAACTAGCAAGAACTGTTAGCACTTTCTTGTTATTGCTTGTTGTTGCCTCATCAATATTCAGAGAGAATGGGTAAGTTCTCAGGTCAGTGATTGTTCTCTGGGAATAAGCGTAGCCCAAGCCATGAGTCATCTTGTAAGATGCAGCAGTCCTGGACAACTGCAACTTCGAAAGAGCGGGCTTGTGTGCAGCAAGTGCTCGGCTGAGATCCACAAGGACAGGGGCAATGGTGAATGGCAGAGAGTTCTCAGCAATAACTCCAAGGACCATAGCCTGAAAAATAAAGATTCAAAATTCAAGAAAAACATCTAATCTCGTAAATCCTCTCCATTTCCATAAAATGTTCCAGATTAACACAACAATGATTCCGGATCACATGACTGGAATTAAACACATTAAGTTAAGCACTGGTTAGTGGGAAAAGCCTGCAAACAATGAGGTTCAGGTATACTTCAAATGCATGTTTACAACTGCACATAAACAAAACTAACTCTCAGAAAAATTGGCGATATGAGAGGCATATCATCAAGAATCAACACAATCAATATCTCCTGGTCGTGATCAATAGGAAAAATGATACAGATGACAAACTATGCTGAAAAAAGATTTGACAACAAATAGGTCAGGACGGGATTATGTCAAACCAAAAATAACTTTGTTTTCACTTACCTCTGCATTGGAAACTCTGTCAAGCATAGGCACAGGCAATTTTGCAGCATCACGGAGACTGGGTCCTCCATCAGTCGTTGAAGAGGAAGCACTAGGCACATCATGCTTTTCCAGCTCGAACAGGCTTTTGATGCTTGGCGTGCTCAATTCGAGGGAGACTCTCTTCACATGGGCGGAGCTTTTAGCGTGGTCAATGAGGGCAACACATCCTCTGTTCTCATAAGACAGGTCCTTTGCACACATTTTACATCGTGCTTTCCCCGGGAAATCCACTTTCTGGAAAAAGTAGTCCAAAGAAAACTCTCTCAATCCTCTGTCCGTCTCCAGCTGGACCTTCGTCTGAAGCCACTTCCAACTCCATTTATTCTTCACAAGCTTGTCAATTTCCTTGACTTGCAGGGCATCCTTTTCTGTCAAGATTTTCATTGTCCTGAAAATACATAACGAAAAATTCAACATACGTCAATGATTGTTCCATCTGACCTCAGTGTCCCAAATACAATTGCCTTTTGAAAAAATGCTAGACCTCCCTCACATTATGGCTATACACATCCTCTAAACCTATCAAGTGGAAAAACAGCAGCACAAAATACTTCTGTAAAAACAAGACTGTTGGTTTGAATCTGCTCTTTGACATTTACACAAATTATCAGTCATTCATTGAACTGACATATCATTTAAGATATAGGCGTAGCGAGGGGGGGGGGGGGGGGGGAAGGCTGGGAAGGCTGTGAAGGCGTTCAAGCGTCTGTGTGAAGTGGGGGGGGGGGGGGGGAGGAGAAAGGCTGTGGCGGCGCTCAACCGACGGCGTGAAGCGGGGGGGGGGGGGGGGGGGGGGGGGGGGGGGGCAGTTCGAGGCTGGCACGCGGAAAAATCGTAGTTTTTCCGGACGATCGTAGCATCGTAGCAAGCATGTCAAAATCGTAGCATGCTACGCCTAAATCGTAGTACTTGGCAGGTCTGCATTGCTATCGATGAAAAACTTTAACAGAATGCAGATGAAAGACTAGCGCTAAATTAATTATCCGAGAAAAACTGTGGTCTCTCAGTTATTCAATGTTATCATTAAAAAAAGGGAGGAAGAAGCCGTGTGCATGTCACAATTCACCAATGCCGAGCACACGAACAGTCAACACTGCCACTGGGCCTAACGATCTCATGAATCTATAGCAGCTTCTGCCGCACAATCTCTATCATTCTTATGAGAAATATATCAAATGAAACATTGGCCTACACAACAACTTCATGATAAGAAAAATCAAAAGAAGTACTTACGCAGCATTTCCTGCAACTTTCAGCGAGAAGAAACACGATCGAACTCGAGTTGGGTTTGAACGCGCGCAGTCGCCATCCGCCAATCGCGAAAGCTGTAGCTGTGAATCTTGAATGTCAGCCAATGAAATAACGCCTTCTTGTAAGCAGATTTTGCACGATTGGCCGAGGCATCAAAATGGCTACCCATCAGCCGGTGCGGTTCAACCTAACCCCCCCCCCTAAAAAATTTCTCAACGGATTTACACGAATCTCGAGAGTGACCAAATTGGTCATCAAATCCGAGGAAATCCTCGGATCCGCGGAAAATTTTCATCCCTGCATTACACAGCACTCAATAGCCACTGCACAGCACTCAATAGCCATTACACAACACTCAATAGCCACTGCACAGCACTCAATAGCCACTGTGCAGCACTCAATAGCCACTGTGTGGTACTCAATAGCCATTGTGCAGCACTCAATAGCCATTATACAGCACTCAATAGCCACTGTGCAGCACTCAATAGCCATTACACAACACTCAATAGCCATTACACAGCTCTCAATAGCCATTGTGCAGCACTCAATAGCCACTGCGCAGCACTCAATAGCCACTGTGTGGTACTCAATAGCCACTGTGTGGTACTCAATAGCCATTATGCAGCACTCAATAGCCATTACACAACACTCAATAGCCATTACATAGCACTCAATAGCCATTGTGCAGCACTCAATAGCCACTGCACAGCACTCAATAGCCACTGTGTGGTACTCAATAGTCATTACACAACACTCAATAGCCATTACACAGCACTCAATAGCCACTGCACAGCACTCAATAGCCATTACACAACACTCAATAGCCACTGCACAGCACTCAATAGCCACTGTGCAGCACTCAATAGCCACTGTGTGGTACTCAATAGCCATTGTGCAGCACTTAATAGCCATTATACAGCACTCAATAGCCACTGTGCAGCACTCAATAGCCATTACACAACACTCAATAGCCATTACACAGCTCTCAATAGCCATTGTGCAGCACTCAATAGCCACTGCGCAGCACTCAATAGCCACTGTGTGGTACTCAATAGCCACTGTGTGGTACTCAATAGCCATTATGCAGCACTCAATAGCCATTACACAGCACTCAACAGCCATTACACAGCACTCAACAGCAGGTTTTCATCCATGGCTGCCTCCTCACACCTTTGCCAACTCTACTCCATTTCTTCCTTGCACCCACCTGCTGTGTGGACTTGATGGCTGCCATGCCCTTCGAGTCCAGCATCAATCCTCGCTGCCTGGCCATCACCTCCAGCAGCTCCAGCGGCACCGGGGTCCCATAGAACCCCTCCTGTAGATGCAGCACCTGTTGAGCTGTGGAAAAAATGTAACATGACCAATGGCAGCATGACTTGACATTTCATATATGTAACGGTTTCAAAGCAGTAGCCACACTTTGCAGACAACAGAAAAACTCAACGCTGGCCAGAATGAAACTGCTTGGAGAGAAACTGAGTATGTGAGGGCAATTGCCAACTCTGAATTTGTCAGAGCACTCTAGATATACTTTAAGGCTTGGAACACAATCTTGTCAGGTCTAAATATCCCAAATACTTTCCTTCAACTGATGTAGCATTTCATATTAAAACAGTTGGATCTGAATGATCTAACAATGTCCCGGTGCCCTCTTTGGCTGCTTGGGGCTGCCACTGGCGGAGCTACTGAGGCAGGCCCCAAAGTCTAGTAGTCAGAGGCTGCAGATGAGGAGGAGGGCATTAAGTGACTCTGAGCACAGATTTCTGGCTCATGAGCACCAATGCAGGCCTATGTCTGTCTGCAGTTTCCCCTCATTTCCGCAAAGATCATGAGAGCACAGCTACAAGGCAACACATAGACTTAACACAGGTGACCCCCACATGACAAGAGAGGGCAGGGCACACTGACCAGTGAGGACTTTGTTCTGGCACTCTGTCTTCTCCAGTTTGTCCAGGGTGTGGATGGCTGCAGTGTAGGAGACCCAGAACTGACTCTCCACCATTGCCACCACCTGCTTGATCTAGGAGTGAAATGGGCCCAAGTTGTTCACACATACTCAACCACTGATTATGCATCATGTGTCTTTAGAAGTTTAAAATACAGACAATTTCCATTCTTAACAAAAACTTACTCTGCTGCCATGTTAACAACACTTCGTGAAGCAAATCTGCAATACTCCATGTGGATGAGTTTGTAAGATTCGCTTTTCATTTTACTATCAACATTCTTTGTCTTCAATTTTTATCAGCCATTAAAATTTCTCCATTAAAGGGAAGCTGATGAATAAAATCTAACATCATCAATAAGCCATATGGACATAGGGATGATAAAAATGCACTACATATGTAAGTGTATAACTAAAACATTTATTCTTTGTTCGTTATCACCTGCAAGAGTTCTATCAGATGGACCACTACAACAGCATCACTGAACAGGAAATACTTGTAATCCTTACCTCATCCTCCTGCAGAATCAGGTTTCGATATGTAGGCCCCTGAAATACACCAAATTCACACTTTACCGAGGTTTAAAGCATGACCAATACAAACATCTTAAAAATATAAAGTGATCACCTTATTCTCAAAATAAGCATGATACCTTTTAGGTATATATACTATTGATGAAATAATGCATAGACAACTTGTGTGTGTGTGTGTGTGTGTGTGTGTGTCCGTGTGTGTCCCCGTATGTGTGTGTCTGTGTGTGTGTAAGTGTCTGTGTGTGTGTGTGTGTGTGAGTGTGTGTGCGCACATGTGGGTGTGTTCGTGTGGGTGTGTACATGTGGGTGCATGTGTGTAAGTGTCTGTGTGCGTGTGTGTGTGTGTGCCAAAAAGTAGATAACTTTCATTATCAAACCCTAATTTCAATCAAAGTCAGTAGTTTGACATCCTAGTTAACACTACATTGGTAATAAATATAATCATATTTTATGCTCTTATAAAAACCGCTGGCACTGAACCTCCAGGTTTTGGCATATACAAAAACAACACAACAACAACAACAAAAAGATCGGGTTCAAACCCACAACCTCTTGAGAAAAGAGGGGGGAAAAAGTAAGGTTCGAACCCGCAACCTCTCACGTGTACAACAACGGGTGGGGTGGCTCTCTCTCTCTCTCGAATACCATACAAACATTAACCAAAAAAAACCTTCTGTGCGGATTCGAACCCGTACGCGCCTCCCCTACAACCAAGCGAATACATGACGTTTTGTACCCTGGACATTTCGTACCCTGGGCGTTTCGTACCCTGGTCGTTGTGTACCTCATTTAGTCGATTTGTACCTTTTCTACCCTAACCCTAACCCTAACCCCCGTAAGCGCATCCCCTACAACCAAGCGAATACATGACGTTTTGTACCCTGGACATTTCGTACCCTGGGCGTTTCGTACCCTGGTCGTTGTGTACCTCATTTAGTCGATTCGTACCTTTTCTACCCTAACCCTAACCCTACCCGCATCAAACGACCTGCATCGTAAATTAAAAAATCCTTCTTTCTCCTCGAAATTACGTCATGTTATTCAACGTCAAATGATCACGTCACACATTTTGCATTCAGACTCTGTTGTAGCGTTTTCTTGGCAACACCAAAACGTAAAAAAGTCACTTTCTTTTCAAACCTCGATTCTGAAAATTTGATACATTCAATCGGACCTAACTTCCAGTAAGTGTGCCCAATGTCAAGGAAATCTGTCCAGTAGTTTTTGAGATATTAGCCGTTAAGTCGGGACTGACAGACAGACTGACACAGACAGACAGACAGACAGACAGACAGACAGACAGACAGACAGACAGATAAAGCTGTGAGGACCTCCAGTAAACCTGGAGGGATTAGTCAGAGTATCTCTCTCTCCTCAAATACACACACACACACACACACACACACACACACACACACATGCACACACTGATACACTCTCACAAAGTCCAAACACATACACAGGTAGAGGTTCCAAACACAGTACACAATGCAAGAGGGAGGGAGAGGGAGAGAGAGAGAGAGAGAGAGAGAGAGAGAGAGAGAGAGAGAGAGAGAGAGAG
The DNA here is from genome assembly GCA_034096865.1 of Theodoxus fluviatilis. Classification (NCBI taxonomy): domain Eukaryota; kingdom Metazoa; phylum Mollusca; class Gastropoda; order Cycloneritida; family Neritidae; genus Theodoxus; species Theodoxus fluviatilis. The sequence continues at coordinate 40,005 of JAWQFJ010012540.1, read as the reverse complement.
AGAGAGAGAGAGAGAGAGAGAGAGAGAGAGAGAGAGAGAGACAGAGAGAGAGAGAGAGAGAGAGACAGAGAGAGACAGAGAGACAGAGAGAGAGAGAGAGAGAGAGAGAGAGAGAGAGAGAGAGAGAGAGAGAGAGAGAGAGAGAGAGAGAGAGAGAGAGAGAGAGAGAGAGACAGAGACAAAGAGAGAGAGACTTTGACAGACTTTGACACTTTATTTGTCGAGGCCATAGGCCCATAGACAAGGGTGAATCAGTGACAAAAGCAACATGCAAACGAAGTTTCAAACAAATGGACACTTGGTCTGAAACCATATCAGCAAATTACATCCCCATTATGGCAATGCCAGAACAGAAACTTAAGTAAACAGGAATGTAACAGAAAACCAAAACTCTTCCTTTGGCAAACTCCGTCCACGATAAATGTTGTATCAATCTCACACTTGTTACTGTATTCCTGCATGTATGAAAGGCGGAAACTTCTAGAGGGGAGTATCCTGACCAACAACAGAAGCGGCTTCCTCTTTCTGCCCTCCAAGCCTGTATATTTACTCTGATACAATATTTGTCAAAATTCTAGGCGGTAAATATCAAAGAATGGGAAGGTCAGGTATAGGGGACAGCCAGAATTATGTCACAAAATTTTCATAAAACAAAGTCAGCCTAGCATGCTCAATAATAACAACAAAACAAAGCAATTTAATCGGGAGGAATACACATCTTGACCAATTTCAAACACATGATGGTGCCACCTTCACGCAAAAATCTCATGCATACAGAAAGTTATAGACTTCAAAACGCGGTGGAATCTAAGCAAAAAGAGCTGATTTTCTGTGACCTTTACGCTTACAATCTATAAGGATGTAATTTTGCAATTAGATTCGGACTAGAAAAACGAACTAGCATAGTAAATGTCATCATTCATCAGTATGAGCACGAGCTGGAATGTCAAGGTAACAATAACAAATACCTCTCATGACTCATTAGAGAGTTTCTTGTACTTTTACCCGGCTGTTAGAATTTCGGTTTTCTGCGGAAGTCATGATCTGGGTGGGAAACAGAGGCGAAGCAGTCTGTGCAGTAGATACGGTCGGGGCACACACGACAAACAAAGCTTGGTGATGTGCGAATTGGCTCTGAGCAGCAGTCGCACCACGCACCGGTCCACTTCTCTCCTGACATGCACTGCAATTCCTTGGTGATGTCCGATGGATTTGCGCTCTCACGGTACATAGAGCCATCAAACGCACACTGAGAGCCTACTTCTACACTTGTCACTGACTGTTCGTCACATCCTGCCTGTCTGTCAGATCCTGCTGGGCTTGGGCTCTTGCTGGTTTCACACTGTGGTACTCGACTTCGATGAGCTAGGGGCGATATATCGTCATCATCTCTGTGCATCATCTGGCTCACATCCAACACAGTAGGGGACTCGCAGCACGATTCACTTGCGGCTTGACCTTGCACGCATCCAGGTAACGCTGAATCCGCACGTGCTTCGAGCTTCACGGGTCCTTGCTTGGACGGTGTCGATTCACATGGTGGGGGTGGCAGCTGACTCTTGTTTGTGGAATCATTGCTCAAGCTTTCACTGATGCCGCTTGCTTCAGGAATGAGCTGACGCTTTGCTCTCCAGTTCTTTGAACGCAAGTTGTCTCTTGCGCGCTTTGACGGCGATTTATGAGGTTTGGAGGGCATTTGTCGAGGTGAAGGATTCACTGGAGTGGATGGACTCGTCCATTTCAAGGTAACGACAATATCACCGGAATGACACGAGTCAACATACCACTTTTTCAAACAGTGAGTGTTCAAAAGGTCTCTCACCACATTCTGTAGCACACTAGGGAGGTTGTCGCCAAACATCGTTGTCCACTGTGCGGTAAAAACCTAGGCACACGGATTTCTTATAAGACGATGCTGCAGACACGTCCGCCTTCACTGATGACTGAGAGGAGAGTGACAAAGAGAGAGAGAGAGACAGAGAGAGAGAGAGAGAGAGAGAGAGAGACAGAGAGAGAGACAGAGAGAGAGAGAGAGAGAGAGAGAGAGAGAGAGAGAGAGAGAGAGAGAGAGAGAGAGAGAGAGAGAAAGAGAGAGAGAGAGAGAGAGAGAGGCAGAAAGAGAGAGGCAGAGACAGAGAGAGACAGAGAGTGACAGAGACAGAGAGAGACAGAGACAGAGACAGAGACAGAGAGCGACAGAGACAGAGACAGAGAGCGACAGAGAAATGACAACAGACCAGTGACTGGACTACACAGGCCACCAGCTCCTTCATCAGGCCCAGTCTGCCCCTGAGGACCACTTGGGACATAAGTGATGCACGCAACATCAGCTGCCGAAGCTTGTGTCTGCAGTGGCAAAGGAGACAGCCCTTGCTGTAACAGGGCCACTTTTGCAGAAAGCATCTGGACTGGATATACAAGAATGTCAGAGTTCTGTCTTGTTCTTTACTAAACTGAAAATAACAAGATTGTGTTAAATAGATTCAATATTCTAAAAGAGACTTGTCAGTATTCATCTCATATGGAACTGACTAGGCAGTAATGGCACACTGTAGAGTGATAAACCCTTGTCAGCAGCCACAAGCCAGCATTGGGGTGGAAACTCCCCAGGAAGTTTAAGAAATTTAAACTAATTTCTATGTTTCCCTGACATACTTACCAGTAGACAACAGTGACATATGACCTTGAACCCTCGAAAAAGAATTTGCAAAATTTTTACCCACCTGTGGCTACCTGCATCGGACCAATCCGATTGCCTATACCGCGCGGCCGCCGTTGCCGGGGCAGCGGGGGGTAATCTCCCCTGTCCTGCAGGCGCCGGGTATAAATACCACAGGTAGCCACGGACCAAGCCTCTTTTTGACACGTGGAGAGAACCCCAGCAATGCACAAACGGGGAGGCGGGTGGGACCGTCCGTTGTCTACTGGTAAGTATGTCAGGGAAACATAGAAATTAGTTTAAATTTCTTAAAGTTTCCTCTTCCATACTCTACCAGTAGACAACAGTGACATGATTACCCAACCCTGGGAGGTGGGTTGTGCATAAGCACCGAACAAAAGGAAAACACTCATAAGCCACACGATGAGCCGAACCCGCAACAACCAACTTGTTGATGCCAAAGGTGCCAGCGAGACGACGAACGCGAACATCCCGCAGGTAGTGGCGTGTGAAAACACAGTACTACGCCAGAAGGCCGCCCTCATAAGATAAGCCAAGGAGACATTCTTGGCAAACGCTACAGAGGTGGCAACCTTGCGGAGTTCAAAAGTCCGAGAGGGACCAGCAGGAGGATCAAGCAACGCATTCTTGTACGCATCCGTGATCAAAACGCGTAACAGCAAGAAATGGAAGTCTGAGACACCTCAGCGCGACTCCGTGACAGGGGCAGAAAACAGTCGTCGTTTCCGCAAACGACGGGACTGAGTTCGAGCCAGATAACACGCGAGTGCATGCACCGGACAGTTCACAGAGCCAGCGTCGCCAGGATCGAGAACAGAAGCGAGGCTCTTGATCTCGACACTCTGACAGTCTGACGGGATCAAACAGCGTCTGCTAAACAGCCAGTAGTCACGCTATGCTGAGATCCCACCGCAGAGCTCGACCTCCCGAGAGCGCGGTGGGTGTGCCGCCCCGCCCCACTCGACCTCCGGAAGCATGGGGACAGAGCACATGGGAGCGCACTGGAAAGGAGGCGGCAAGCTGACCGGACCAAACAGCGTCTGCTGAACGGCCAGTAGTCACGCTAGCCGAGATCCCACCGCAGAGCTCGAACTTCCGAGAGCGCGGTGGGTGTGCCGCACCGCCCCACTCGACCTCGCGGAAGCGTGGGGACGGAGCACATGGGAGCGCACTGGAAAGGAGGCAGCATGCTGACCGGACCAAACAGTGTTAGCTGAATGACCGGTCGCAACGCGATCTAACCGCATGGCTTGACCTTTCGGAAGCGCGGTGGGTGTGTACACCGCCCAGCACGACATTTCAGAAGCGCAGGGCGGGACACAGGAGATCGCTCGGGAAGGTAGGCGGCGCGCTCACCGGACCAAACAGTGTAGCTGAACGGCCGGGAGCGGCGCTCTGCCTAAGTCAACCGCAGAGCTTACCTTGCGGAAGCGCGGGACCGCCTTCCGTCAGTATGCCCATGACACCAACTTCCGAGAGCGCGGGACAGGCCACAAGGAACACACAATACGTACCACGCCCGACCATGACCCAAGAAAGCATCTCGCCCGAGAGCCTTCGGATCGTGCATCGGAGAGAAGCAACATTGTGCCACACCGCCCCCTGAGGGTGCGGGAGGGGGGGGGGGGGGGGGGCACCTGGGATGGCACGGGAAGGGAGGCGGCGTGCTGACCGGACCAAACAGCGTCTGCTGAACGGCCAGTAGTCACGCTAGCCGAGATCCCACCGCAGAGCTCGAACTTCCGAGAGCGCGGTGGCGTGTGCCGCACCGTCCCACTCGACCTCGCGGAAGCGTGGGGACGGAGCACATGGGAGCGCACTGGAAAGGAGGCGGCATGCTGACCGGACCAAACAGTGTTAGCTGAATGACCGGTTGCAACGCGATCTAACCGCATGGCTTGACCTTTCGGAAGCGCGGTGGGTGTGTACACCGCCCAGCACGACATTTCAGAAGCGCAGGGTGGGACACAGGAGATCGCTCAGGAAGCTAGGCGGCGCGCTCACCGGACCAAACAGTGTTAGCTGAACGGCCGGGAGCGGCGCTCTGCCTAAGTCAACCGCAGAGCTTAACCTTGCGGAAGCGCGGGACCGCCTTCCGTCAGTATGCCGCATGACACCAACTTCCGAGAGCGCGGGAACAGGCCACAAGGAACACACGATACGTACCTGCCCGAGCCGACCAGCTCGCGCACCTGCCCAGGAGCAGGGGAACTGAAAACAACTCCGAGCAAGGCAGCAACTGGACCAACAGCGTGTGCTGAACGGCCGGTAGCAATGCCCTGCCATGACCCCACCGCAGACTCGACCTTTCGGAAGCGCGGGGGCGGGGCACTGGGAAAGCACAGGAAGGGAGGCGGCGTGCTGACCGGACCAAACAGCGTGTGCTGAACGGCCGGTAGCAACGCTCTGCCGTGGCCCCACCGCAGAGCTCGACCCTTCGGGAGCACAGGGGCGGGGCACATGAAATGGCACGGGAAGGGAGGCGGCACACTGACCAGACCAACAGCATCTGCTGAACGACCCGTAGTCAGGTACCGCTGAGATCCCACCACAGAGCTCGACCTTCTGGAAGCACGGTGGGTATGCCGCACCGCCCCACTCAACCTTCCGGAAGTGTGGGGCGGGGGCACATGGTATCGCACTGGAAGGGAGGCGGCGTGCTGGCCGGACCAAACAGTGTTAGCTGAATGGCCAGTAGCAATGTTCTGCCGCGATCTAACCGCAGCTCGACCTAATGGAAGCGCGGTGGATGCACCGCACCACCCAGAGCGACCTTACGGAAGCACAGGGCTGAGGCACAGGAGATCGCACAGGAAGGTAGGTGGCTCGCTCACCGGACCAAACAGTGTTAGCTGAACGGCCGGGAGCAAAGCTCTGCCAAAGTCTACCGCAGCTCGACCTTCCGGTGAGTGCAGGACTGCCTTCCGCAGAATGCCGCAGGGCACCACCCTCCAAGAGCGCGGAATAGTACACATGATTGCACGATACGTACCTGCCCAAGCCGACCGCCCGCGACCCGCCCAGGCGAACGGGACATGGGTGGTGAAAGGCTGAAACCAACACGCGCAGTCTGACCGACGAGCAGCAACCGACCCGCCGGAAAACAGGAGAGGAGAAAACAAAATACTCCTGTCCCACGTACCCGGGACAGTGGGTAGAGGCCGGGCTAGAAAACCCCCCCCTACCGCACCATCAGAACGAGCAAACGCGGACCCAACCACAGAGTCCACCGTCGAAGCAGACCGCGTGTTGAGAAAGCAACAACTGCAGCTAGCGAAAACCGAATTTCCACAGCGCCACCTGTCAACACAGGAAAAGCCGCGGGAACACACGAAAACAACCGACTCGTGGACGCAAGAGAAGGAATGAGAGAAGAAGCACTCACTCGTAATGAGCGAGAATTGCTGCCTCCCCCCAACCTCGCTGCCACTACCTGTCAACGCCAAAAGGGCGCCCGCCTCCAACACGCTCAGCATGAAGGAGGGTTGCCATTAACGCCACAGCAAGGCGCCAGACCCGAAGCCCGGGAATGGTGCACAGCCAGCAACAACAGCGAACGCGAAGACAAGCACACAAGCGAAACACCAGCCAGTCGTCGCTCGCACCGAACGAACAACGACACGCCAACGCACCGAGAACTAGCGCTTGCACTCAACCGGACCAAGCGCACCCTTCCCAAACGCCCAAGCGTTCAAACTGACGCAAGCAGCGGCACGCCGCTAGACCTAACCGACGCGTGGAAAACGAAGCAGGAGGGGGAGAAAAAACACGCGTTCGTCATGAGCGAGACTCCTCTCAACCCCCCCCGTACCCACTGCCACCGCAGAGTGGATGCCAGTACCATGACCGCCTCGCACACGAACAGCGCAAGGTGGTCCGCCATTAACGACACGGTTAGCAAGCGCCACCGCCGTCGAGAAGGGCGAACGACCAGCGATACAAGCGAACGCGAAGATAGCCAGCAAGCAAACCAGCAAGTCGTCGCGAACCCTGAAAAGAGCAGAGCCACGCCAACGCAACTGAAAAAACCAGCGAGTGCGCACAACGTACCAGCTCACACAAATCCACACAAACATCAACTGACGCCAAACAGCGGCAATACTTCCCCCAAGCTCCCAGCGAAGGGGAAGTGCAAACCAGCTACAAGCAATCCCCAAGCAACGACAAGCAAAACACACACAATAAAAAAGCAAGCCGTTGGCAGTAGAAACTACTAGCCACCAACCTGCCATTTCACAGAAGCCAACACGCGCGTACACCAAGTACTGAGCGAAAATGGTCTCTGAGTGGGAGTACAGTAACAACAGCGTGCGACAAAACGCACCGCCAGTTACAACTGCAACCACCAAAAACAGCGGCCACCTCGCGAGAAAGAAAGGAGAGGGTAGAGAACACCTCGTTCAGTCAGTGGAACGAGAACTCACTCCACCTCACTCGCATCCGTCATGCCGGTGCCGCCGCTATCCTGTCGCCTCTACACGGAGAGCGACAAGGCAACGCCATACCTAAGAGTGGTTAGCAACAGCTACCGCAAACAGGCAAGAAAAACCCAATGCAAACACGACAGCCCGCCGGCTCACCTGACGAAACAGGAAAAGCAGCTGCTGCCCTCAACACCGACTTACGCGTGGACGAACCCGCAAGAGGGAGGGAGGAATACCGTTCTCGCAAAACACGAGAACGCCCCTCCACCCCTGGGGTCGCCCCCGAGGCCACACGCGACGACAAGCTAACAACAGCAAAAAACGAGCAAGTCGCCGCCAGAACAAACAGAGACACCACACGCCAACCAAACGAAAGGGCAGGTGCACTCAAGGTATCAAAACAAACGCTAAAACGCGCCACTGACACCAAATTCGGTGACCAAACCAAGCGTTATACTTCCCTGAAACTCTCAGCGAAGAAAATGCAGGAGAAAGCAAACTCTCTACAGCTACACAGAGCAGAGGTAATCCAAGCATGAGGTATCCACATGCCAGCGAAACGCACACAGCGCACGAAAGTCAAAAAGAGACTTGGTCCGTGGCTACCTGTGGTATTTATACCCGGCGCCTGCAGGACAGGGGAGATTACCCCCGCTGCCCCGGCAACGGCGGCCGCGCGGTATAGGCAATCGGATTGGTCCGATGCAGGTAGCCACAGGTGGGTAAAAATTTTGCAAATTCTTTTTCGAGGGTTCAAGGTCATATGTCACTGTTGTCTACTGGTAGAGTATGGAAGAGGAAACTGGAGTTAGTGCTGGTATCTTATTGTGTGCATCTTAAATGTCTGTCTCTGTGTTTGTTGACAGGTGCCAGTGAAGGATTGATCAAGCAGCCCGGTGATCAGGGGGTCGAGTGAAAAGTGGTTTGAGATCTGGACCTTTACCTTTTATCTTTTGAACAAAGGTTCACCTCCAATTTGGAGAGGAGGTTTGTTCAATTATCACTCCAAACACAGAGGAAGCAAATCTTACATTCTGATTCTACCACTGAGATATTCATTATGAACACAGAATTATCTGGCATTTGTTATGGTTTGACATGCATTTATGTTTAAAGTTTGATTCACACACATTTTTACATTCCAAAGATGCTATGTGTTTGAATCATGACAAAGCACTCTTCATGTATCATTTGCGATTTTTTTTTACCCACTCCAGCAGATGCATTCACAATACATCACCACCTGTAGGAAATGCAACATGATAAAGACAACAATGGAAATTCACTATTATCCTTAACCTCACGGTATCCATGCAATTTATTCATTCACAATGCAGAGAACAATTCCTTATTGGTTTTGTAAATGTTAACTCCACCCCAGTGCACCTGTGGAAATCTTTACAAAGGTAAAATATCCGACACGAGAGAGCTCTGAGCTGAACTTATTGTAGTCCATCATTGCCAGGCACCATAATGCAAAAACATCCTGGATGTATTTGTAATTACTTTCTGGATCTAAGTGCACCTGTGGTTATCCATACACAGACAAATCATCCAATACAGAGAGAGCTCTGGGCTTGACTTACTGCAGTCCATCTCTGCCTGGCATCAGGCCATCGCTGATGGCAACACTGAACATGCGGGTGTGGTCAGCCAGCACTCTGTACGCGTAGTCCAGACCCTGGGTGTCTGCATCTCCCACTTGACCTCCGTAGGGTGCTGCTCCAGTCATCTGCTCAAGCAGTGCAGACAGTGCATTACTGAATAGTTTACACATTGAAATTTGCTCCTTCTTCCTATTATTATTAGAAAGTGAAAAAAATGTTACAGCCTATTCTAAAATTTGTACATAACAATTCTGATTGGGCAATTCAGTTTTGTGTAATATTTTATTAAAATCCTTTTCTCTTTACGACATAAAACTTTTCTTACAAAGAAATCATGCATACAGAGCATTACAGGAGTTTAAAGTTATACATCTAAATACAATGAAAAGCGACTTCTATAGTTCCTTGGTCAACATGATGATCAATAACTCTGCAGTACAAATTCACTGCTGAAGAGAACTTTACAAATGCATCAATAAAATTTCAACTGATGAGAGGAATCAGTCCCAAACCTAACTTTGACAGTGACGCAGCATCACTGCACTTTTTCTGTAAAAATCTTACACTTTTGACCACAGTGTGACAGTTTCCATTAGCTGGCACACATCTAGCCACCTAACAGTCTTGCTACCCCAGTAAGGCCATCCACCCCAGTCCTTGTCAGTAAAATGGCTACCCCAGTAAGGCCATCCACCCCAGTCCTTGTCAGTAAAATGGCTCATACTCCAGGCAAAGACCTCTGCCACAATGTCAGGTAAACACAGAGTAGAAAGATCACTGAATCTCAATCACACTGGGTTACTCCATGTCAGGAGCAACAGAGAGCTAGTGATGTAATGTAAGAGCTTGATCCAAGCTTGCAGTGTACAGGATATGGATGACATTCTCATAACCCTCACCCTGTGGATGATGGAGAACATGGGGGCAAAGAGGTCTGTGTCATAGTTTGAGGACTTCCCTTGCAGGACAGCCGTCATCCTCTCCAGCCCCATCCCTGTGTCCACATGGCACTTTGGCAATGACTTCAAACTCCCATCTGGTTGCCTAGCGACAAAGACATATCGTATTATACAACTCTGACATTCTCTTCAGTAACTTCCTCCCAGGAACTGTCCATTAATCAAGAAGATCATAAGTATTGCTTTTACCATTTAAACAGATTAAAGTTTCTCAGCCTCAACTGTTCAACTGACAATGAACACTTCTGAAAGCAAGAAATCTAAGCCTACCTGTTTTGATAATGCCATTATCACAAAGGCTACACTGTAGCTGTAATAAAAACCGCTGGCGCTGAACCTCCAGGTTTTGGAGGAAAAAAAAGAAATTCGGGTTCGAACCCGCAGCCTCTCGAGAAAAGAGGAGGAAAAAACGCACACACACACAAACACAAAAAACCAGGTCGGGTTCGAACCCACAACCCCTCAAAAAAAGAGAGAAAAAAATAGTTTCAGCGCAGAATCGAACCTGGTCATGCATGACCAAGAGCCCAATGCTCTACCAACTGTGCCATTGAAAACTTGTATGTATGTGAAGCATTTATAACGACCTTTTCATAAACCCCCGTGGTTCGTATTTTGCACTGTAAATTGTAGAAAAATGGATGATAGCATGAACTGTTTGGTATTTCATACGGATCTAACCCATCAACGTCAATATTCTTCTCGTAGTATCGCATTTTGGCGTCTGCTGGTAGAGGTTCAACATATATCGAAGCGTTTTGCTGAAGTAGGAAAGATAACTCTGTTTGACTCGATGTCATTACGCTGAAATGGTCGTTGTCCCCAACATTTCCGGACAGAGTACTCGGAGTACTCTGTCTGATCGAACAGAATACTCGGTGTTTGAAATCTCTTCCTTACAGTCACGTGACATACCGATGACCATGTAATATATCGTGACATGTTCTTCACTCGGCGGTCTCGTTCTCGTTCAAAGATCTTTTTCACTCAGAATGTCGATCAATATAGGGCAACGTACTTATTTTTTAAATCAGGGATTGATTAAATCATCATATTTTTGTGACACTGAGACCAGACCATCAAAACAATTAGCACTAGGCCTTGAATCAAATCGTCGTACGAGATCTTACGTTGACTGCAAATGTACAACAGTGCCGCGTGATTGTGTCGACATTCAGTTAGTTCGCTGGGCGATTCCAGGCTTTTAACCAGCGAAGGCAACGATCTAGATGGTACATATACTTTACCGGTTTCACAAATGGAATGAATTTGACGCCAACACAGCGTAGTATCGCTTCTTTGCGTCTGCTGGTAGACGTTCATCATACAAAGAAGCCAAATGTTGTTTTGTGAACGTAGGAAAAGAGTTTGACTCGATTAGGCTCTTACATCTATTGACTATCGAGGGAGGTGCTTCCGAGTGTACGAAATCCATTATCCTCAAAATTCTACTTGCAAATGACGTAACGTTATTAATGGCGTCAAACATTACGCAATTTCGCCATTCCATGAACCGCGTATTTGGGGAGGCGCTCTGGAGTGTACGACCTTAAAAAACCACTTTCTCTTCAAGCCTCGATTCTGAAAATTTGATACATTCAATCGGACCTAACTTCCAGTTAGTGTGCAAAATCTCAAGGAAATCCGTCCAGTAGTTTTTGAGATATAAGCCGTGGAGTCGGGACAGACAGACAGACAGACACACACACACACACAGACAGATAAAGTCTGTAGGACCTCCAGTAAACCTGGAGGGATAATTATTTGTCATTATATTGTTCCTGTAATGCATCTCAGGAAAACAATTATTTCAAATATCAATAATTCATGTCATCAGTAAAAGTGGTTTCATCCTCCTCTTCCTCAACCAACACTCGCCGCAACTAACATCATCACTAGAAGTACTACAATAAGCATGACTATTACCATGACTATGGCCATTTCTGCTGCTATGGTTGCTGCTGCTGGAGTTGCTATACCAACACTACTGCTTCTACCACTGCTTCTCCTACTCCTACTATTACTCCTACTACAACAACTACTTCCATTACTCCTACTACTAGTACTACTACTTTTTCTACTACAACAACTTCTACTACTGCTAGTACCACCACAGCACTTTATCCTTTACAACAACTCCTGATGTCCACCCGTCTCAATGCAAAAAGACCCAAATGGACATCTTGTGAAGGGATTCTTTGTGACACCACTCACCTGTCAAACTGCATGAAGACCAGGTTCCAGATCTCCACCACCTCAGGTGAGCTTGAGTTAACCAGGTGTGCAGCGTCCCTCCCCCCCACATGGTCATAGTGGATCTCCGTGCAGGGACCACAGGGACCAGTGTCTCCCATGTCCCAGAAGTTGTCTGAAGCTCCAAAAGGCAACACTTGCTCTGGTGGCACTCTGTGAGGGAGAAAGGTAAAGCTAAGGTACTGTTTTGGAAAAACTTCCAGAGACAGGCACCAGACTTCATGAATACTAATTGGGACGGAGTGGGTGGTACAAAAGGATTCTTGCAAAAAATTAGCCGTAACTTATTATGTGACTGATGTGTGATAGTTGGAAGCAACATTAAAGTACTTTATTTTATCTTGTCTCTTTTCTTAAATATACTCACCCATCAGTTGAGCGACTCTGCAGTGTCATCTAGCCAGAGGAAATTTTTACTGGCCACGGGCGAATGGGCAAATAGTTTGAACACCTTTTGAAATGAAATGTGCCTCAGTTGGATTGCCTTTGACTAACTTTGCTAGTGTTTTCTTGTCCTTAGAAACCCATCTCTGGTTTTTCTCCTGGGTGAGGAGAGGCAAAGCAAGTGAAGCACTTTGCCCAAGAATTTAACTCTAGCATCCACACAGTTTTGAATGCCGATACGGTTAGTCATAATGGCAGTGCTCAAGCCCCAAGTATACAAATGGGTGGAACTCATAGACATCCGAGTGCTTGTGTGTGCTTGGGTGTGTATACTTCGTGCAAAGAAAGGCATGTGATAATGTGTAGAGTAGAAAGTAGAAGAGTAAGGATACATTTTTCAGATCTATTTGTAGGCAACTGACAGTTCCTGATGGAAGACTGGGGTTGCAGTGTATCTGTTCATGAAGAAACATTAGTGTGCAAATGTGTTTTTTTGCTTTGCATGTGACTAAAGACAGCGAAACTAGAAGTGTAAATGTGTGTAAATCATGAGTTGTCAGTGTACACATTTTTGCTCAAAAACAAGTATAATTTCATTCTGTGTGTAATCATACATCAAGAGCAAAAAAAAATCTAATGCTACTATTAATAACAAGATTTCACCTATCAAGAAACCTGAACCTTTTCAGCACAGTTCATGCATTCACGCACAAACACATACACATTCACACACATGCACACACACGCACATACACACGCGTGCATGCGCACACACACACACACACACACACACACACACACACAGAGTAGCACACCAGTCTCCAGTACTGACCCCAGGGACAGCCAGATGTCACGGCACTCCAGGTCAGGAGGGACGGAGCCAGAGGAGTCACCACCGTAGTAGGTGAAGTACAGGCGGTCCAGGGGCAGCTTGTAATTCTCCCTCAGTAGCCCCAGTGCCATGGCACAGGCCTCCTCCTGATGGAAGACAGATGGGTAGAAAGAGAATGTATGACTGAATGATTGAATGAATAAAGAATTAAAAAACAAATGAATGAATGAACAAACGAATGAATGAATGAAAAGTTAATAACAAATGAATGAATGTTCGAAGAAATTATGAATGAACAACTGAATGGATGAATGGATGGCTAAATTAATAAACAAACGAATGAATGAATGAATAAAGAACTTATGAACAAATGAATGAATGAATGAATGAATGAATGAATGAATGAATGAATGAATGAATGAATGAATGAATGAATGAATGAATGGATGGATGGATGGATGCAATATTAATGAGTCAATGAACAACAACCCTATTAATTAAAAAATGAGTGCAGTTACTTTTACTGTTCTCAAACACCACAGAATGCAGGACAAAGACCAAAGTTTTCAACCAGACTGACACTTTACTGCATTGTGGAAGTGTGAGATCATCACATCGACAAGGGCTGACCCAAGTCTGCTTCTGTCAAGTGTAATTTTATATATATATCTGTAACCAACAAACTGTGAACACATCTACCTTGGCTCCAGAACAGCATTTTCTTATATTTTTCCTGATGCAGAACATGTTACATAGTGGACTGCTGTTTGAGCAAGAGGTTCACAGAAGTGTCTTGGCAGGATAAGTTAAAAAACAGAATCATAATATTCATCACAGGATATTTATCCCAATGAAACTCATGAAACTCCCTGCCAGTCATGGCAGATGAATCTTGGACACCAACCAATGCAACAAAAGACATTTCACACACAGGCGCAACAGCATGGTCAAGTTGTCAAGTTGAACTGACCTTGAAGTAGTCGCCGAAAGACCAAGTGCCCAGCATCTCAAAGAAGGTGTGGTGGGTGAGGTCTTTGCCAACATCATCCAGGTCGTTGTGCTTGCCCCCAACCCTGACACACTTCTGGCTGTTGACCACGCGTCTGTACTGCGACATCCTGCTGACCGGCTCCACCGCCCCCAGGAACAGGGGCTTAAACTGCATAGTGAAAAGCACTCACAGATCATGAACCAACAGTGTGGATGGGACAGAGGCACTTGTAATTTTCTTCAAGACATTCACTCAAAGGAGACTGCAGCATTTTGAGATGGACGCTTTCAATCTGGCTGGGGCCAGAGGATTAAATGCATGGGTTCTACAGCATGAAAAGTGATCTTCATCTACACACACATGTATGCACACACACACACACACACACACACACACACACACACACACACACACACACACACAAACACACACACACACAGAGCCAATCATTAACTTTTCACTGAAGCACGCTGCATGCATTGTTTTGTAAAGTTTTACCCCAAAAATGGATAACGAGAAGCGGTATATGGAGCAATGGTGGGGTGTGTGGGTGGGTGGAGTGGAGCTGTTTACACTTTATTAAGGACTTTTGCCACAAATATAGTATGGCTCGAATATTCTGGTGCGCCGCGTGATAGGGGGAACCCAGCCTAGCTTGATACCTTTGACGCGAGGTGAGTATCCTCAGGCCTGTCCAGGCAACTTGTATGCCATACCTGATTCATGCCAGCATTCGTGAAGTAGGTGCCCTGGCCTTTTCCTGGCAGCACCGAGGAAGAAGGTACAAACTCATGTCCCCTCTCCTTGAAGTATTCAATGAAGGTACTTCGCACTGCCTGACTGCTCCATGACGAGGTCAATCTGTGCAGATCAACTGCACGCACTGTAAATAAACCGTTCAGTAAACGGTTCGATCCCAATGCTCGCCACATCCTGTTTCGTGGCTCTTGCGACTCCTGCTGTTCTGAGTCCTGTCGCGCTCAGGAACAGCGCATTTTTAATCGCTCACAAGCCGAATGCTGGCAAGTGAACAACGTTGTTGTGACTCATCACAAACGACGTAGTTTCTCCAACTCAACTGTCCTTGGTCTCCTTGGTCAACTGGGTTACTCGAAATATGCCGTGGTAGGATAAGTGCTCATAATTTGTGCAACCGAGATTTTATCATATGTCTCTAAAGGCCTACACCTGCGCAATATCTTGAGGCAAACAGTGCGGCTCTATGAAGACGTTAATCTGAACGATTGCAAGGCATGTGCGCAGCCATTTTGCATTACTGCAGATCGGTAGAGTTATCTACTCTTGCATGAGGTTCCACATGATGACAGATATATTTTTGATCAGTTGAATAAAATAAAGGTTATAGATACTACACCCAATTTTTATTAATATTAGAGTATCTTCAATAATTAACTTATCAACTGTGTTTACATTTTTTGCATACCAAGAAAAATAATCATATTGAAGCGACGGAATCTTGAAAACGCTAATTCTGCATCAGATCGAGGTACGTGACAACAAATAATACCATAAACAAGATCATATAAACAAACCCACCCACCCACCCCAAATTCCACAATGATATCTCCAATAAATATTCATTGCAAGTAAGTATAACAGCAAAGAAATGCATCACCGAGGCTATTTTAAAAATGTTCACGAGTATTTCCAAGGGAGGTTACACAAACGTTGATGACGGACTTATCTCCCTTGAGCAATGTTGCCACCGAATCGTGTTCTGGTGGTCTATAGGGTGTGGTCAA
This sequence comes from Theodoxus fluviatilis, assembly GCA_034096865.1. Lineage (NCBI taxonomy): Eukaryota > Metazoa > Mollusca > Gastropoda > Cycloneritida > Neritidae > Theodoxus > Theodoxus fluviatilis. The sequence continues at coordinate 24,112 of JAWQFJ010012540.1, read as the reverse complement.
GTGACGTTTGTCTATGGCTGACATTTGATTTCAAAATTCGTATTCCTATGCACATCAATCGAGGCCATTTATGCAAGCATTATCCAAGGGAAGGGAGGTATTATACACACACACACAGAGTATATATATGATGACAGACTTGTATTCCATGAGCAGTGTTGATGATTCACAATCACGAGGATCCAGAGTAAGAACGTTTGTCTTTGACATTACTTGGATCAAAATCCTGTGCATCATCAGATCACAGCAATCTTTGCCATGTTAACTCTGAAGGATCACAGATGCAATCAGCAGATGCCCCTACGTGTCCACATCAGTGTGAAGTGTGGTTAAGGTTAAGCTGCTTGTTTGTATGTTGCGACTCAATTCCCGTGAATGGTTTAACACCACACTTTATTTATTGGAGATGTAATTGTGGAATTTGAGGTGGGTGGGTGGGTTTGTTAATACAATCTTGTTTATGGTATATTTGTCATTGGGCAACTCTTATCTATCCAACACCAGTTCAACTCCCAAAGGACCATACAACCAGGCAACTGACGAATGCAACAAAATTGTCACAACATTCAGGCTCAGCCCTCACAGGTCCCCACTTTACTTCATGGGGTGGGGTGGGGCAAACAATGTGAGTAAAGCATCGTGCTCAAGGGTGCAATTCTGGGATCAGTGTAGCTTTGGACATCACACCCATGAGTTGCAGGTGTCTGCAACCAACCAGCCCACCCACACTCCAAACATGCATTACTGTAAGCCCACATCCCTTCCACCAACAAGAAAAATACAAAACAACAATGTATTGTTCACACAAGTTTATGTCAATATAATAAATGAGGCCTTTAATGATACTGTAATGAACACAATAAACTCAAAAAGTTTCTGAAGAAAATTCATTAAGATCATCTACTTCCTATAAGCACAAATAAACAACAATAATGTAAGCTACTATAAAAAATTCTACAATAATGATCCTTTAAACATTATTATCAAAACAGGATGTTTTAACTATAGAATATTGTGAATGTTTAAGAGTTCTAATTTCCAAATTGCATCATTGTATATTCTCTTATACATGCCAATCCAAAGATGGTGATAGTCCTTTCAGACTCTAAAGACATTGCAATAAATGAGAGCAATATCATTTTAAACTTTATCCCTCTAAAGATAAGAAAGGCATGGATTCTATAAGACACACTCTTTCTTTCTCACACACACAGAGATCATTCTTGTCTACAAGTAAATTCAAGGGCGAACCACTAGTAGTTGTTGAATAATTTAATACAAAACACAAACCTCATCTAAGATGTCTTCACCTGAAACTGCTAGAGATTTAAGTTCAGGGAAACATCCATCCACGGCGACATACCATGACAATGACACCTTAAAATGTGTCAAATGGTGCAGGTATTCATCAGAAGTGACTGGCAATCATTCCATGTACCCAATTAGTTCAAGGTCACTGACACCTAACAGCAAGTTGGGCATTTTGTTGCCTTTCATCTTTTAAGTTGTGATGGACAACAGAGAGACAAATTTGCTGTGAGATTCCAAAACTATCAAATTCAGTCATGTGTGTGTTGGCAGGCACGAGAGAGAGAGAGAGAGAGAGAGAGAGAGAGAGAGAGAGAGAGAGAGAGAGAGAGAGAGAGAGAGAGAGAGAGAGAGAGAGAGAGAGAGAGAGAGACAGACTGACAGACTACCCTTGATAATTAAATACACACTGAAAATGAGAGAGAGAGAGAGAGAGAGAGAGAGAGAGAGAGAGAGAGAGAGAGAGAGAGAGAGAGAGAGAGAGAGAGAGAGAGAGACAGACAGACAGACAGACAGACTACCCTTGATAATTAAATACACACTGAAAATGTTGCTTTGCCAAACACATCTTTTGCTCTAACTTACCAAGTACTGGTATGTTTCAAGACACATGAGATGAAAGTCAACATTCTGACAGCTAAATGCCAACCTTTTTATTTTCACTAACTTGTAGGCAAACTTGTTATGCAAAAGCTCAATGCACAAGACAAACATATTCCACTGCAAACAAAATGTCTCATTACCAAATCCAAGTTGATCAGGATGAAGTATAGTCTGAAGGCATGTACATCCACTGCTTACATTACAAGGCACTATACACTAGGAGCAGCACTCTTTGCTGTCTACAGTGATTCAAGTCTGGCTGTCAGTGAACGTAGCATCCAGGCAAGTTATTCAAGAGTCATCACTGAAGGCCATTTTAAATCCATACAATTCTTGAGTATTTTTGCAGAGATGCCTAAATCTGGTTGATGCAGCTGCTGATGAAGGCTTTGATAAAAATATAGGAATTTTTTAATGTGCATAGTGATCTAAAAAGTGCTCTGCTTTTTCCTTTGACAAAATAAGTACGAAATACATTCTCTAAAGGCAATGATTAACAATAATCTTTTCATGTTTCAATTTTGGAGGGATTCTTAGCAACCGTTGAAATATCTCTGCATGTTCTGGATGATGGCTTCAGATGGTGATTTTTGAAAATAATATTCTTCTTAAAAATGGAATGAACATGGCAGATTATTGCTTGCATGACCAAGTTGTGAATTGACTCCAGGCAGTGAGCCAGCAATAAGGCAGTAGATTCTCTGGACGTTTTCAGTGCACATCAAAACTAAAATCAGTGCGTGGTGAAGTTGTAATACTTGTTTTGCTTTCTTTTAAAACCCCAGTTCAATTGAGACACTGATGTGAAAACCCTGCCCAAGGGCCGCAGTGATAGCATCCATATAGAAGCACGGCAAAATACTTTGCAACACTGTTGCACATGCCACAGAGATGAGTGTCCTAGGCAGTGGGCTACATAAGAAATATGGAATATGGCAGTGTCCTTTCTCAAATTGTGATACCAAATTACATTTTCAAACAGCAGGGGAAAAAACACATATTTACTAGCCCAATCATAAATTGAATCAATGACATTTCAGCAGGACTTTTGAATAAGAGCATACATGCCCAAGCACTTTTGTAAAAAAGCCTCCAATTGGCTGCATTGACTTTTGCAACAAGGTCTGATTTCTGTTTGATGACTTTTATTAATTAATATCAATATCCTATGAATTCAGGTGGAATCATTCTCAGGTTTCCTTCATCAACTCATTATGGCATGTCACTGAATTTACGTATAGATCTTAACAAACTGATCACAGAATAAACCAATCACGTGCATGCTGCCCAGACTCAAAAATCTTTCAGAAAATGTTTGTGATGAAGCTACTTGACAAAGCCAGGAAATCCACACCAATACACGGTGTCCATGTACAACCAGGTTGCTTCGGGTCTCAAGGTTTCATTTGCTACAAAGTCGTCCATTTTGAAAGTTGCCACTCGCGTTCTTGCAACTGATGTTTCCTTGCAACCAGCTAAGTGTTTTGATCTCCAAGATATGAAAACCTCAATGAGCAATTCAGGGATGAATCAGAGAGTAGTTTTGTTTTGATACCTCTTATCACAACAAGGTTCCACGATTAGAAAAGTACAAAAATAGTGAAAAGGCTCAGGACTCCTTAACCTTTTTTTGTTGGATCTAAGGCTCAAAAAGGTACCCTGCCTGAAAACAACACCCTCTTTTGTGAGAGAAGAATTGCTTTCTCACACAGCAAAAACACCCAAAATGCTGCCACATAACAATAACACTACAGGTTCTAAAATTGCTTCAAAAATGAAGAATAATCAATGCATGTGCCGCAGTACATTTGGAATGCAAAACAGCCATATGAATCAATAAGAACTGTTTGGTCCCGTTCAAGATGCTACATATGCATTCCAATTCTGATGAAAGCAATTGAACCGTTTCACGTAAATGCTCTTATGATCGAGGAGATTTCCATTTCTTGTTTTCTTCTTGATTGCAAAATCCTTCAGTCTGAGCTTGAGTAACACTTTTCCCACACAAAGCTGGGTCCACGAAAATCTTAAAAGTTATCAAGTTGCTCTTGTACTAGACATGTATACATCTAAGTTTTTGGACCAAGAGTATGCATTAGTTACAACTCCAAAGGTATTCTTCATTCATCATTTTTGACATGAATTCTCATACATTATTCATTTCGATACATTTGTCTTATTGTTAGTTTTCTCCTCTCTCTTTAAGACAATCATACTGAAAGACAAATTTTCTGTCCTTCAAAACACTATGGAGCTCATTACATCTATTGTATGATATAGAGTAACACAGGGACTGAGCCAAAAGATGCCCCTTCATCAGCTAGAACCCCTGCCTGCCAGGCTTTCGGGGCCTGCTCCAGTAGCTCAGACTGAAGCAGCCACACAGGTACGGGGTATGGGTGGGTGGGTGGGGGATCTGGACAAGGTCAGATCATTCAGATCAAACCACATATATATGTATGTATGTATGTGTGTGTGTGTGTGTGTGTGTGTGTGTGTGTATATATATATATATATATGCTAACATATAAAGCATGAATGTTTCAAACACGCAACTCCTGTGATGAAAGATCCACACAATCACCACACTCTACAAGTGTGTACTCTGTACATTTGGTCCCTTCTTGTGCTGCTAGGGTCAGTCAAACTGACAGCAAAAGTGTCGTAGCAGTGGAACTCACATGAACAGCACCAGGCCAAAAATCCCTGTCGGTACAACAGCCGACATGATGAATGCATTAAATGGAACTACAGCACTAACTTCTTGTGCATGGGCTTGCACTTTGCAAAAGAGTCTACACATCAAAACTACAATTTTCAAAGCAACAGTGATCGTGAAGAATGATACCGAAGCCTGGTGCAGGCTGACAAGTTATGAACCACTGGTCAAGTTTCAAGGAATGTGAACAGTTCTTGAAATCTACAAGTAACACATTGTCATATCTTTCACAAAGTTTCCTCACAAGTGTCATCTTGTCCAAGAACCATGAACAGGCTCACATGTCATTCATGAACGTATCCGTCCTTTCAATCATTAATCATTATCTGCTGCAAAATTTCATTTAAAGCCTGGGACACATCCCCGGACAATATCTACATACAGCTACAAACACATTGAGAAAATACTGTGTATGAGACAGTAAAATAAAGATTTAGCGGAAAACAAACGTGCACATGTAGCATTTATCTATCATTCTCCTTTTACCAGGGTTCGTACGTACAGGTTTTTAGATACAAAATTCCATGAATTTTCCATGAGCCTCAATAACATTTTCCATGACTTAGCGTACTGTGATACATGACAGTTTAAAGGCAAGACACGGGACGAAAAGTTGAGAAAATTTCATATCTGGACGTTTTTGAGATAACATCAGTTTTGAGTAGTTCAAACACTCGCAAATGCCCCCACGTGTTTTTTTCGACCTGTCAATCGAAAATTAGTTGAATAAAATGGCTTTTAAAAACATCACTCCTCGTAAAAAAACTTTAAAAACGTCATTGATGCATCATATTTTATGACTTTTGGAACAATTGTAACTTTTGATTTATTCTACGAAGAGGTTCACGCCCGGTACCGTTGGAAAGCTTGTCTTTTCAATCGAGCACAGCTAGGGAAATAACTCCGCCAACTATAGTGGTCTATTTTTAGTTGATTTCAAACAGCGTACACAGGGTTGTTTTGAAACTCACTAGCCAATCATTGAGCTTAGAGAGGGAATTCCACTTGCTTCAACCAATCAGAGACTCTGAAGCGAGGATTCCCTGGCCCACAATGCATCGTAAACATGGCTGCCGCTTCAACGCTAATTCTCTCAGTTAGTTTATGTTTCACACCAAATCGAATAAATTTGATTTCAATCAAACAATCAGAGAATGCCCATGAGTGAATAAATTTAACATTAAGCCGCGATCAAAAAATCTTGGGCTAAAGGCTCCCTACACACGTACCAGTTGTCCCCCGATATTGCTGCCGATCCGGTCAAGAATCGGAACAGTTGACTCATTTGCATACAATCCGGCCTGATTCTTGTCAGTAGGGCAGGCTCTATTCCCCGACCCGGTCTGGACCGATTTCTATACCGGGCGACGCGAGAGCATCTGTCCGCGGCTCGACTGCGCGAGAACAAGGCTACCCTTCGCACATAAAACGCTGTATTTGGAGATACAGTAGTTGCCGCTTATTAAAAACATATTGGGACCGAACAATAGTGTTTTTAATAAGCGGCGTTTTTATTAACTGTTTGCGTGTTGAACATGTCCATCAGTAACGATGTAAATCCGGACCGGACAAACTGTTTTTAAAAAACGGCTGTTTTTATTAACCGCGTGTTTTATAAGCGGCGACTACTGTACTAGTGAACCCATCCAAAGAAAATGTAAGCCATGAACAGCATTAATTTATCAAAGTGTATGTTGAATGCATCAATAGGTCGTGAAAGCTCCTACATTTTAAAAATGGAAATGCGGGTCAATGCACCTTCAAGCAGGCATGGCTCCACTGTAATCGTTGCGTGTGGCTGTCAACCCGATATTTACACACACGGTCAGACCGTATCGGGAGCAAAATTGGCTTGAAAACCGGTACGTGTGTAGGCGCCTGAAGAGAGCAGCTTGCGGCTGCATGCACCTCGAAAATACTTTGTGGTCAAGGTGAAGGTCGAAAGTCTAGTTCTACTCCGTCAACGCCTGCGTTGACAGTGCCATCGCGATCGCTGCCTCCTCGTCCCTCCACCTCAACTGCCTCGATTCCGGAAGAAACTTCAAACACATCGGTATCAAGGAGAAAGATATAGATGATGCAGGCAGAAGTGAAGCAGCTGATTGAAACCGATCAAAAGTGGGTCATCGTGCACTTAGATCAGCTAAGTGAACTGATGAAGGATGTTCTTTGCGTTCTTTGCCTGAACTGTTTTCTGTCTGGTCTCACCATCAGCATACTATACGATGAAAACAATGGCTTAGCCAGCAAACTTTGCTTGCATTTCAATAAACATATTAAAAAATTTCATGCTTCCTAGTAGTGTCTTGCCTTAAAGAGAAAAGTGTAGGGTGCACGACCAAACTCACGCACAATCCACCTGTTGTAAAAAAAGTTCTAATTCTTTTTATTATATTTTACAGCAGATTGATTCAAAAACTGTCATGTACGCTAAGGCTGCCTCTCCCATGTTGGACACATCAAACTTTTTCACAAAATCGGCACTTTGCCATTCCATTCAGTTTCACTCGCATGACCCACTCACGGTATTTTTCGTCTCGTGTCCAAGTGTCTTGAAATCAGGCATGATGATAATCCGAAAGAAACACTGCACCACAAACAAAACAAGCTCTTTTCACTTTCTCCTTGTTTGAACCAACTGACCCGACCGGCGTGGAAATGAAACCAGGTCACCTAGCCAAAGAACCAATCAGGAAGCAGAAGACAAACGAGCCTTCAAAATTAACCAATGGGATGCAAGGGCACGTTTTCCTCTCATTCGCAACGTGTGAAAATAGATTGAGAGTATCGCGCGAAGCACAGCCTAGAAAACATATTTTTTTCTCTTTTTTTTAAATTTATTAAATTCCATGACTTAAATTGAAATTCCATGATTTTCCAGGCCTGGAAAATGAAAAATCAAATTCCATGACTTTCCAGGTTTTCCATGACGTGTACGAACCCTGTTTTACTGTCAAGGAGACAAACAAGCAGTCACAGTCTCACTTTTATCTCCTTACAAAAAAGAAAAAGCTATTGTAAATATTATCATCTACAGAAGATGTGGATAGAAATCTATTGTAAATCAAACCATATTCATCAATTCAAATGCTACAATTCATCTTCAAACACACTAGCTACCTAATCCACTACTTCTAACATTATGTAAATTATCAATACATAGTGCAGATGTTGTCGTTGACTGCTCCTATCTGGAAGTTTGATAGTAAAAGAATAGCGTTTCATGAGGTAAGTCCAAATATGCATTAACTATTCAAGAAAACATGTAGAATGACTGCATGGTGTTTCCACTGCCGCATACATGTATAAGGAAGATTCTCTTCACTGAGATGTCCATCAAGCTATAACCATCTTTTTCTGGTTCATAATAAATCCTGAGCTAAAACAACAAGATATTGTGAGGACTAATAAAAGGCTAAAAAGAGAAACAGAGATGAAAAATCCCTAGTTATTATTACTATCACAAAGCTGGGAGATCCATTTTCAGCTGGTAGAGAAAGTGGTGGGACACTAAACATTATGCCCTTTTTTGAGATTCACAGATGAGGAAAAAAAGCCATCAGTACAAACTGAGAGATCAGTGGCAACATAAACATTACCATGGGAAAAATTCACCACAAAGTTACCTTAGACCTCAGCAGTCAACTCAAATACACTACCTGGTCTAAGGCTGGTCCTCATAACTTGAGAAGGGCAGAATCATGCATAGCAGTGGTCTCTCAAAGCACTAGGGAATGACCAGGAGGGTCTCATGAACTGTCTTGGTTAGGGGAGGGAGATCAGGAGCAATTATCAATAGCAAGAGATAACAATATTCAAGATATTCAAGGCAACCCTGAATACATGTCATCAGGCTTTGATGATCATGACAGCATTACATAAGCTGCATAATCCTTCAGGAGCATGTGCACACCCTAGGTCAATCATGTTGCTCCAAAAAATTCCAGATGCATCAAGGATTAGATTGATCAAACTATGCGGTAGCAGTTTCTAGGGTATGCAAATATATTTCCAAAGATAAAATGACTGTATCAAGTTTTGATTATTTTAAATATAAACTCTGCCAATGGGTGAAATACTATTAGAGAACAAGAAGGGCAAAGCCCATACGACTCACATGCTTGACCTTGACCTTTATATGACCTTGACCTTCAGGTGACCTTCAAGGTCAAGGTCAAACAACTAAACCTACCAATGACATCATACACAAAGAAATGCTCTACACATTTTTCCTACCAAAATACATGTGACCTTGACCCAAGGTCATCCAAGGTCATGCAACACAAAGCTGTCAATTCAAGACATAGGAAGCACAATGGTGCTTATTGGCACTTTCTACCATGAGATATAGTCACTTTTAGTGGTTCACTACCCCATTTTGGTCACATTTCATAAGGGTCAAAGTGACCTTGACCTTGATGATATGTGACCAAATGTGTCTCATGATGAAAGTATAACATGTGCCCCACATAATTATTAAGTTTGAAACAGTTATCTTCCATAGTTCAGGGTCAAGGTCACTTCAAAATATGTATACAATCCAACTTTGAAGAGCTCCTGTGACCTTGACCTTGAAGCAAGGTCAACCAAACTGGTATCAAAAGATAGGGCTTGCTTTGACCTATATACCACTTGTAGCTAAGGTCGCCATTCTCAATAACGTGGGAGAAAATTGGGAAAATGTGAAAAATGACTGTTTTTGAGACCACATTTATGGCTCCTGTGACCTTGACCTTGAAGCAAGGTCAAGTCACTATGTATGTTTTTTGAGGCCTTGTCATCATACACCATCATGCCACATTTGGTGTTGATAGACTTAATAGTCTCCGAGAAAAATCCAACGTTTAAGTTTTTTACGGACGCCCGGACGCCCGGACGACACGGCTCAGTACATAGACTCACTTTTGCTTCGCATGTGAGTCAAAAGGGAGGGGGGGGGGGGGGGATACATCAAAACATTAATTGAACACATTCCCTACATTTGCATTGTTTCTAAAAAGCTAAAATATTGAGATATTGAAGTATAAATCATAGACTAAAACACAGTGAGATGAGAAATCTATACCCAGTAAGCTAACCATGACAACACTTTTGTCCATTTCACTACTCTCAGTGGTCATCTATTTAGGATACGGAGTCTGCAAGGTTCACTAGGGAGGTTCAAGGAAGAAACTACTGAATGCTCCAAGCAGAGGAAAGCTGCCTCCAGTCTGTGGTTTTCCCCTGCAAACTCAACAGCTCCTCTGGTTGTGAGGACTCCAAACTTTTCCTTCTGCTACACAACAGGTCACCACACCGCTGAGAAAAAAAGACACTTATTAATTAAGAATGCATGAGGTACCAGGTCAAATTGTCACCTTAGGAAATTTCTCTTTGGCAGTTGCAGTCATCGAGGAATGTAATTCATTGCTTTTGGATGGGAGTGCAAGATGCAAAAACGTCTTGTCAGTGGTTTGTACATGTTGAGTTGTTCAAACACACAACCCCACCAGTTGCAGACTCCTTGTACGTTCCATTCATTAGAAAAGAGGGCAAATAGGGATGTTGATGAATCTGGTGTAGGCACTTCATATAGAATAAAAATCCAGGGCAAAATTCTCTGGGACCTCAATGAAAAAATAAGTGAACACTTGTATTCCGGCCAATCCCTGGCCATACTAATTGTGACCAAAACAATGCACTTGTAAACAGAGCTCTGAGGGACCAAGTCAGCTCTTGTGCCAATAAAAGTTACATTAAATTAAAATTGGAAAATAATAAAAAGCATTCATAATACCTAACAGTATTCCTCTCTCTTCGGACAACCTTAGAGGACAAGAAACTGTCACTTGAGACTTGAATGACTGCTTCAGTCACCTCATTCCCCACCCTGTCCTCCTCTTATCAGAAAACGTCAAGTATGCTGCTTTCACAGAATACTGTCATGGCCACACGTAGCATGGCCGGTACATATTTCGTATCACTCAGAACACTGTCAGTCCCTTCCTGCTCAATGGCAGCTGTCTGGGCGTCACTATGGGTCTGTTGCTTTGTCGGTACAGTGTCAAACATCAACATGCATGGCCATGCTGTTTCTGGCCAAAGGTAGAAATTCTAAACAAAAAAAAACTTCTGAAACAGATACGACATCCTCATTGCAGATAATGCCATTATATGAGATTGCAACAACCTCACAGATGATAAGTTCCACTCTCTAACAGCATGATTTCAGTCCCTCCAAGGCAAGAGGTAGAGCCAGTCTTCATGTTGTACCCCACCTTTACAATTCGGGTTCCACCATTTCCAAAGTTATGCCACCTCCTGTAAGGAACATCCTCTGCGCAGCTTCAAGAATGATCACTCTCAGATGAGTCTTTGTTGTATTCCTCTTTCCTAGCAGTCATCAGAAAATGCACCTCTGAAACTGCCCCCTTCTGCTGCTGGAGACAAAGACTGTCACACTTCAAACGTGAAGGAGTTCCCCTCAGTTCCATCTTCCTGTAGTCAAGTTTATTCCACTGTCTAACGAACTGTCACACTGCTACACTGTCCTCTCTGAGGGTGTCAGTGAGGTCCCTTTGATTCTCAAGAAGACAGCCAATCAGTCCAGAGGACACTCTGCACATACTGTGCTTCACTTGCTGACAGGGGTGCCAGGGTGGCCATCTGATGAGCCGCTCTCAGACAGAGAGCCAGAGGTCCGAAAACTATCAGCATCATCGTTGAAGTAGGGATGGGCCAAGGCCTCTCTGGCAGTGATTCTGTGCTCTGGGGCGAAGTGCAGCAACCTCTGCAACAAAGCAACTCCACAATGGTAGAAAATTGATACTGGTCATAGCAAATAAGTTTTCTAGTGTGTGCCCCCCTTCCCCCCACCAATTGTCTTCAAAACTGCTTCATTTGAAAAATTTCATTTTTTATTATACATATGCAGAGCTGCCAAGTGCTACGATTTAGGCGTAGCATGCTACGATTTCGACATGCTTGCTATGATCGCCAGGGAAAAACGACGATTTTTCAAAGCCTGGAACTGAACTTTTGACCGTCACGAAGACCCCCCCCCACGCCAGCGGTTCAGCGTCTTGACAGCCCCCCCCCTCCCGCTTCACGCCGGCGGCTCAGCGCTTCGCGCCTACGCAAACATCGCCATTTTCCTTCTTGTGCTTGTGTGCTACGCCTATTTCTTAAATGCTACTCCAAAAAGCTCTGGATGCTACTCTTTGGCATGATGGTGGGTTGGCACAGACCTGTTTACCCCAAATTTTGCTCTGCGTACTCACTGGTTCAGATATGCGTATTGTTTTAAAAACTGGGCGTATTTTTTGCGCGGACCGACATTTCAAAAATGCAGCTTTTGGTTTGCACAATGATACTCCGCAGTCAGTCAACGACACCAAAAAAAAATTTGAAGTGGCAATGCAAGTGAAGAGTTAACTGCCCCTTGACCACACACACACAAACACACTCGATCTGCCTTATGGTGGCCGCCACCCCGCCTGACATACTAACTTTGCCTGTCCGGGGAGTTTCACCGACATTACTGTTACACTGTTCATGTTCGCAACTAGAGCATCACACACACAGTAGGCCTATTCAAACGTATCCAAGCGGCTAAACAATCAAAATCACAATTCAACTGCGCAAATTAATCTTCTCTGAAGAAACGGTGATGCTACCGAAACGCATTCAATCAAAAGTTTGAGCAGCAGTCGAAAGGCAAAAGGAACGCTAGAAAGGGTTCTGTCAAAGAGTTCTGGGAGCACAGGGCAGCCGTCGTGCTGCAGATAACCGAATAAATAAACACGAACAATGTGGAGCAATCACACTGTGAAAAGTGCGGTGGTCACTGGCCCTAGGCCTGTGGAACCCGCAGTCACTCTCCGCAGTCATCTCCCAACCTGGATGAGGCAAGGACACAGAAGGCATTGTTTTTCCTAAACCCGGACATGTTACTTTTTGTCACGTTTGTGTCCAACATCAGCGTCGGGCCCTGGAGTTAGGTCGCAGGGACCACCCGTTGAGAGTCAAACGTGGGATGGAGTTATGATATTGATATATCCAACCACGCAGCTGGGTATATAAACCGTACGAGGCCGTACAGCTACCTACCAAAAAAAATTCGGTAGCCGTACCGCACGGCGGACCACCCGTTGAGAGTCAAACGTGGGATGGAGTTATGATATTGATATATCCAACCACGCAGCTGGGTATATAAACCGTACGAGGCCGTACAGCTACCTACCAAAAAAAATTCGGTAGCCGTACCGCACGGCTACGGAACCTCTTCCAAGAAAATGTGCTTACCGTATATCCTCCAGGAACTTGAAGTGATCAAGCCTATGATTTTCAGTACAATGCAGGTTGGATAAAACAACCAAGAAATACACACACACACACACAAATACACACACACACAAACACGCACACACACATAGAGGGAAAGTGTGAGAGAGAGAGAGAGAGAGAGAGAGAGAGAGAGAGAGAGAGAGAGAGAGAGAGAGAGAGAGAGAGAGAGAGAGAGAGAGAGAGAGAGAGAGAGAGAGAGAGAGAGAGAGAGAGAGAGAGAGAGCCACTCAAACGGAAACAGGGCCTGTATCCAGAACGGCGAGTTATTTTAACCCCGATTTATCTCTAAAGTAAACTCAGACGATTCCAACTGTCTGTTCCGCTCTCCCTTGGCTGGAACACCGTTCTGGATATGGGCCACGCGTGCCAGACGTGGACTTTATCGCGCGAAATTGCACATTTAGGAATACGCAAAAGCTGCATTTTTTCCCGTGTATTTTTTCAGAGGCATGCGTAATTTTCGTATTCCATTTTTTCTTGCGTATTAATACGCAAAATTCGTACAGGTACCCAGGTCTGTTGGCAGCTCTGCATATATATCACTTTCTGCCTGACTATCCAATTTAAAAAACTTCAGAGAAAATTGGGAAAATGTGATAAATGACTGTTTTTTAGACAACATTTACGGTCCCTGCGACCTTGAGCTTGAAGCAAGGTCAAGTCACTATGTATGTTTTTGTATGCCTTGTCATCATACATCATCAAGCCAAATTGGGTGTTGATAGACTTAATAGTCTCCTAGAAAAATCCAACGTTAAAGTTTTTTACAGACGCCCGGACAGACAAAAAGGGTGAGTACATAGACTCACTTTTGCTTTGCATGTGAGTCAAAAAGTGGCCATGTTACTGTAACCACAACTATTATTTTTTCCTTTTTTCCCCTGCCTGACTAGTGGACCAAGGTCTGTGTACCGTCAGGAGGTGCTGGGCTTGTGGATTCATCTCAGGCACGAACTCCTGGACAGGTGTCGGGGGAAAGGGCTGGAAGGAGTCCCAGGGAATGCAGACTCCCTCTGGCCAGTCCGTCTCAGGAGGCAGACCCATCTTCCTGCAAAGAAGAAATGAATGAATGAACAGAATAAATGAACGAATAAATGAATGAATGAATAATTGGATCAATGGGTAAACCGACATATGATAAACACTTGAATGAATGACTGAATCTATGAAACAAGTTCATGACCCACCTGCCAGCATAACATTTGGACTCTTAACTCCACACATACATGCCATTCAACTCTTCTTCTTTGGTCTGAGGCCCATCTAAAGCTCCAGAACAACTTGCACAACCTTATCCCCCATCTCAGGAGATACCAAGGAAGTTAGAGGACTGCTGTTATCATATTCTCATGTACTGCCCCTTACACTACAATGCAGTTACAAAATGCTTCAAGTTACAACGAAAAAACAAACAAACAAACAATAAACACAAACCAAACCCAAACAAAAAAACAGTCCTTACACAACAAGGATCACGGCTATTTCAAACATATATTTTTCCTACGCTGTTTTTCATGCATGCGGTTCAACTAACTGGAAAATATGGAGGAGCTGGTTAGATTCTGAGGTGCCGCTGAAGAGGGGCTTTCTGGTGTAGAGCTCTGCAAATACACAGCCACAGCTCCACAGGTCCACAGACATGGCGTAGTTGGCCTTCAGCAGCACTTCCGGGGCTCGGTACCATAGGGTCACCACCTGCATGAAGACATGAATGAGAGAATGACTGACAATGACCATTGACTGACTGACTGGCTGACTGAAGTAGAGAGCACTCAGAAAATGCAAACCTCTGCCAAAGAAACCATAATTTCTCATACATGGCCAGCACATGCGCAATTCATTCAGGCAGCATGTTGTGCTACCAGGCCTGCAGCTACAAAGTTTTGTTCATTTTAGCATCTACTGAGGGTCTCTCGAGTGTGGAATGCATACGCGGGAGTCATGAATAGTTTGATGTCATCAACTCTGTGATGTGTAATAAAATTTCTGTTTATGCTTGCAATTCCAAAACTGGATAACACAAAAACCCCAAAATCTTAATGGATTATTCTTTGAGTAAAAGGCTGACCTTGCACCAACTTTCATCAGAATCTGTTGTAAACTTTTTGGATTATTTTAGTTTTTACCGAATGATTAATTAACTAACAAATGAACCAAGGGAAAACATGGTGGAGGTAATGAATGAATTTTGTTATGGCTCATCAGTCCCTGGAGGCTTTGTACAGCCATTCACCATGGAAACCACTGGAGCTGCTTCAAGTAAGAGCAACAAATGTGGACTTTCCTAGTTACTCATCTTTTATGAATCACAAGAGGAGACATGGTGGATCTATTCTTACCCTCACCCACAGTAAGATTCACAGAGAGAAGGCAGACACTTGAATAGAAGGAACAGAGAAGCTGGAACAGGAAGTTGAAGAGCAAGAGGGAAGAAGGAAAGAGGGAGGAGGGGCAAGAGCAAGTGGAAATGAACAGGAATGCAGGGATGTGAAGTGGAACAGGCAGAAGAGGGGTCAAACTGGGAGCAGGCAATGAAGGAATGCATAAGGAGAAAAGCAGCACCACTCACCACAGCGGTCAGCACCATGTCCACGTTGTAGATGCGTGCAAGGCCGAAGTCTGCCAACTTCAGCTGATTGTTGCTGGTGACCAGGATGTTCTGGGGCTTGATGTCACGGTGGACAATGCGGTTGGAGTGAAGGAAATCCACCCCACATAGCAGCTGTTGCATCAGGTCCTGAGGAGACAAAGAAATGTGGTTCTTTGGCACAGTGTTTCATTCAACTACAGGGAAAGTCATAGCAACTTTGCACCCACATCTGGAGCTCACATCACTTCAACATTTCACCCCTGATAAATGGGGAACTTCACAAAATCTTTACTGGCCCCTGGAAGCACACAATGAAAGATAGAATGCACACAGGTTCCTGCATCATTCGCACTCCCTGGGGGAGTACTCCAATCCTTTGCTTGCTCGTGGCTGCACCAAGGGTCAATTGCACTACAGTATACCATCACTGCCCTTGGAGGTGGGGAGAGAAGGCCGATTAAGTGCCCAGCCACCCCCACCCCTGAAAAAACAAACCAACAACCCACATACTTGGGATTATGGTGATCCAACATATTCTTTTTTTCCCCTTCTGCTCTTTTTTTTCAATAGTGAAAAAAGAAAAAGAAAGAGGGAAAAAAAGGTAAATAACAAACGGTGTGGTCCCATCTTCCCTGCCCTACGAGCACTAGGGGAATCCATAATCTATGTTGAAAAAAGCATTTTCAGCAAAAGAGAAATTTCAGTTAGTTCAATTTGGCCTCTTCTATTAAAATAAAAAAAGTTCAGGGCCCGTATTCACAACGGCGATTTATCTTTTTAACACTCGATTTATCCCCTAAGCCCGGGTTATCTTGATCGGTTAGATAAGGTACGCTCGTCAGAGGATTCTAGGTTGCGCTTTGCTATATATACTGGTTTCCAGCCAAGGGAGAGCGGAACAGGCAGTTGGAATCGTCTGAGTTTAGAGATAAATCGGGGTTAACATAAATCGCCGATAAATCGCCGTTGTGAATACGGGCCCAGGCCAACGTACTGACCCTATTTTTCTTTTACCATGTTACTTTCACAACTATTTTTATTACTTTTTTTAAAGTAGTAGTATGATGTATTTTAAAAATTAATTATCATTTTTATTACAATGATGATGATGATGATGATGATGATGATGATGATGATAATAATTGTGTTCCATCGGATCATCCTCGTAGACTGGCGAGGGAGGCTTTTTGGATGACTAAACTGCGTACCACTTATCCTCTGGGTCTAAACACCAAAGAGTAGTTGAGTGATTGGCGGTTTGGGTGTTCAGAGGGTACGCTTGCCGGCTTTCGGGGGTGATCCGATGGTCTGGATGTGTGTACTGTGTGTGTAGAGTTGTGTATGTGTGTGTGTAGGTGTGTGTGTGTGCATTTGCGTGTGTGTGTATGCACGTGTGTGTGTGTGAGATATGCTGTTTCTTTCTCCAGAATTCTTGGACTTATATTTGCTCATTTTTGTGGACTGTCGTGGTAATTAGCCAGCCAGGACATCCAAGACTATAAGAATGTCTTACGTCACAGCACACGTAATTCTTTTTATACGTCATCTTGACGCTATTCTTTGCTGAAGAAGTTGTCGAAAGGCATCAAAATATTCTAAGAAGTAAAAACACAGAAAGTCATCTTGTTTTTTGTTTTCTTTCTCTTTTTATAATAATAATAATAATAATAATAATAATAATAATAATAATAATAATAATAATAATAATAATAATAATAATAAAATAATAATAATAATTATTATTATTATTGGCTTATGCCGTTATGGTTCTTTAAGTTTCATTCAGCTTTAACAAAATATTCACAGCAGCTGTGGGTAAATACACTACAGAACAAGAAGGGCAAAGCCCATACGACTCACATGCTTGACCTTGACCTTTATATGACCTTGACCTTCAGGTGACTTTCAAGGTCAAGGTCAAACAACTAAACCTACCAATGACATCATACAGAAAGAAATGCTTTACACATTTTTCCTACCAAAATACATGTGACCTTGACCCAAGGTCAAGGTCATCCAAGGTCATGCAACACAAAGCTGTTAATTCAAGACATAGGAAGCACAATGGTGCTTATTGGCACTTTCTACCATGAGATATAGTCACTTTTAGTGGTTCACTACCCCATTTTGGTCACATTTCATAAGGGTCAAAGTGACCTTGACCTTGATGATATGTGACCAAATGTGTCTCATGATGAAAGTATAACATGTGCCCCACATAATTATTAAGTTTGAAACAGTTATCTTCCATAGTTCAGGGTCAAGGTCACTTCAAAATAGGTATACAATCCAACTTTGAAGAGCTCCTGTGACCTTGACCTTGAAGCAAGGTCAACCAAACTGGTATCAAAAGATAGGGCTTGCTTTGACCTATATACCACTTGTAGCTAAGGTCGCCATTCTCAATAACGTGGGAGAAAATTGGGAAAATGTGAAAAATGACTGTTTTTGAGACCACATTTATGGCTCCTGTGACCTTGACCTTGAAGCAAGGTCAAGTCACTATGTATGTTTTTTGAGGCCTTGTCATCATACACCATCATGCCACATTTGGTGTTGATAGACTTAAAGTCTCCGAGAAAAATCCAACGTTTAAGTTTTTTACGCCCGGACGGACGGACGGACGGACGCCCGGACGGACAGACGGACGACACGGCTCAGTACATAGACTCACTTTTGCTTCGCATGTGAGTCAAAAATGACAAAGATTCATAGGATAAATGTTGCAAACAGCCCAAAGCTCACAAAAATAAACACTCAGGTTAATCACACTATCTATCTCATGTGACAACTGTTAACTAAAGAACAGCTTGATTCACTCTTTCAAATGAGAGTATTTACAAATAATGCAAGCACATGTGACAGTGGAGAGACAAATCAGTCAACAAATTTCATATAGTGAACAAGATGGAAATACTACCTTTTTTCTCTCTCTCTTGCTAACCCAGGCATTAAATACATATATAACAAAACAAGTATATTTGTCTTTCTATTTAATTCCTCTTAAATTTTGAAAAGCTATCTCATGCAAACATTTCAGCATAATCAAATGTGTGAGTGCCATTCCCATGGAAAAGTACTTTTGTCTGTCTTGTAGGATGTACTTTCCATTTGGGTAAACAAGGCAGGCCAGGATGTGATGATGAAGCCAGGCTAGTCACAAAGGAACTCATGCCTTATTTGCTGCCTAGGGTTGGATGGAAATGCCATGATTAGATAAGGCAAGACTGCCTGTTTATTTTCCAGCCACTGAAGAGCTGGACCTCTGTGGCTTTGGTGATGGCACTAGGTTTTGTTTCTCTGCTGTCCATGCCCAAGCCAGATGCCAGAGCCAAACAAATAGGTGGAAGCAAGGAACCAATCAAAGACCTTCATGTCCCTAAGCCCTCAAGCTCAAGAGTTTGACTGTCATGTCCCAAGATCAAAGCTTAGGCTCACATGGGATATTATCAATGTGAATGAATGCAAGACAAGCCCTTTCTTCTTTCTAATTCTTCTGGACTTTGGTCTTCAAATCCAAGACTGCACTGTTTACCAAATGGATGGATGGATGGATGGAGTTTAAGGGCTTATCAGCCTTATAGGCTATATAAGGCCACAACATAAAGAAACACCCATCTTTAACAAAGAATTAAAACTCTTCTCGATAGTGAGTTCTTATGCAGTCCATCTAATTAGTGACCTGAAATCAATTAAATCGAGTCCCACTGCCCACCAGCCAGCAAAGGCTGTGTAGAGCCTTTAAACATGAAGACTCATAGAGGGCAATAGGGCAAAATTTCACACCTCAATTTCCCTGTCACTCACAAAACACTAAAGGATAAGTGGATGGAGCCCAAGGGTTCATCAGCCGTGAAGGCCATTCAAGGCCACAACATACTTTCACTGATTAAAAATGTGCAATTAAAAGAATACCTCAGAAGAGGTATGTGGAGAAATATCGAAAACAATTAAGACATAGTACGACTCATAAACGAGAATAACACTGTTTACTAAACACTGACAATGTAACACTCAAATCAGGTCAATGATTAAGTTCAACAGATGGAAAGTGCATGGAGTGAGTTAAATCCTCCATAATGATGTCAAAACGAAAAATGTCCCAATCCAAAAATTACAATTTAAATGAAATGGCTCATTCCCCAGGCTGTTTATTAATTACTGAAGATCATCTTATTAATGCAGGTCTAGAGTCAAATATGAATTAGGGTGCACAGGTTTTTTTAAAGCATGTAATTTTGAGATACATATTTGGTATAATAAAACATTGCTACCCAACAACATTATTTATTTGAAAGAGACTGCTACTTCTGTTGATTAAAAGCCAATACAGGCCCACTTTTTAAGCATGTGAATAAACAAAATGCCTCAGAAAATGGAGGGGAAAAAATCCTGTTTGTTGCAAAAGTTCTCCCATATCACACATTTCCTATCATCATCCAGTTACTCAGCTTACTATGCAGCTAGGCTGCTGTTTGTAAAATCATGTGTACACTGCACATATTTGACAATTCCTGGTACAGAGCTCACAACAGCATTATAGTGTCTCTGCTAAGAACAGGCAGTAAGGTTTCTGCAACAATGCAGTCTGTGTCTACCCGTTTTGCTGAGGGGTGAATTTTCCCCCCTTTTCCATCAGTGCATATTTTGTCCGACTATTATGTCAGCTCTGATTTAAAACTCATTTTTCAAACTACCAGTTTTGGGTGGGAGTACTTATGCACTAGTAAGGGTGTGGAGTGTGGTGTTGAATCTGTTCAGCTGCCAATTTTCCTGGTTTGAGAAAATTGCCAACAACTGTCTTAAATAACCATGATGCTATATGATAGCTCATTGTGTTAGGGTTGCAATTGTGTGGTCCACAGGAAGTTGTAACATATATCTCTACAGCAAAGACACTCTATCCCCTTTTGTCCCTCATGAGACCCCCCCCACTCACCCACTCTTCAGCCTCTTCCGCACCCCCTCCACCCCCACCCCTCCCCCTCCTTTATGTACACCTACTACCCCCGATGTTCTCAAGCCTTGTTTGTCAAGACAGACTGGATGGTGTTGATATTAATTTGGAGTGAAGACTAGCTTGATGCAATTATTTTGAAAGTGAGAACAAGTCAGCTAATACTGGCACCATTCCTTGACTAGTATTCACTCATAAATTAATAAACAAAAGCAGAATATCTACATGAGGTACCCAAACTGGGGTTGGTAGTGGAGGAGGAGGAGGAGGAGGAGGAGGAGGAGGAGGAGGAGGAAGGAGGAGGAGGAGGAGGAGGAGGAGGAAATGGTGGTGAGGGAAGATGAGGGGCAAGCATATGTGGAGTAGGTAGAGGACGAGAAACAAGTGGACTGTGGGGGGGGGGGGGGGGGGGGAGGGAGGAGGTAGAGGGGGAGGAGAGAGGAGGAAAAGGGAGGAGGATGGGGGAGAGGAGGAGGAGGAGGAGGAGGAGGAGGAGGAGGAGGAGGAGGAGGAGGAGGGTCCAAAGAAGACAGGAGCAGAGAGGGGGTGTCATGAAGGGGCAAGAAAGATACTGACAAAGCTCAAGCTGACTGGAGAAGCAAGACTAAGAAGACAAGAATACTTACACATGAAAAGGTAAAGGTGAGCACTCTTTCTTACAAATCCACTTTTCACTAAATTAATGGGTGCTCCACCTGCACACTTGTAACCCCTGGTCATCAGCCTACTCTATTTATCATTCAAACACCATCTCAACTCCCTGGGGAGCATGCAACACCATCTCAACTCCCTGGGGAGCATGCAACACCATCTCAACTCCCTGGGGAGCATGCAACACCATCTCAACTCCCTGGGGAGCATGCAACACCATCTCAACTCCCTGGGGAGCATGCAACACCATCTCAACTCCCTGGGGAGCATGCAACACCATCTCAACTCCCTGGGGAGCATGCAACACCATCTCAACTCCCTGGGGAGCATGCAACACCATCTCAACTCCCTGGGGAGCATGCAACACCATCTCAACTCCCTGGGGAGCATGCAACACCATCTCAACTCCCTGGGGAGCATGCAACACCATCTCAACTCCCTGGGGAGCATGCCACCAGGCTGCAGATAGAGCCAAAGTTGGCCTTCACAATTTTCCAGCTCAGTGTGAGCAATTGAGCATGACAGAACTTAATGCAAAGTGGCATCCATCCTTTGTGTTGGGGCACCACCATGTCTAGGCAACCTCCCCCTCCACTCCTCTGGCCTGACCTGCTTTCCACAGCCCTGTCCCACTGAAATCCAACTCCATTTGCGGGGGAGTAATAAGTGAGGACAGAGTGCTTCTGGGCCGGAAGCTTGTCTACTGCTGTTCCCACCAAGGTCAGGCAAAGTTTTGGCAGTATCTTTCCATGATGCAGTGTGTGTGTGTGTGTGTGTGTGTGTGTGTGTGTGTGTGTGTGTGTGTGTGTGTGTGTGTGTGTGTGTGTGTGTGTGTTTGCGTGCATGTGCAAAGCTAGACACCCGAATGGTTGATTTTAAATAAAAGATGCTAACATCCATGTAAAATATATGTCTGTTATCACAGAGACAACCACACAACTATATATGCTCATAACCTGCAGGAACATCACAATGGAAAAACATTTGTTTTAATAGTTGTCATACAATCAAGAAATGCTGGTTCTCAACTCTTACTACACCAAACACACATCATACAGTTTATCAAGCACTGTTCACTTTTATGTGGAACTGTCTTCACACATTTACAATGAATATCATATCACCCTACATCAGGCCTTAGGGCTACATCATCCAGCCAGTGGTTGTGAATAAGCTTAGTTCTCCCAGTTCTGGCTCTCCCTCCTCCTTCTGGCAACCTGAAACTCCAAGATTTGCAGATTGCCTGGGTGACAGCCTTGCCTTTCCAAGAAACAATGCACTACTCATAAAAGTATGTATATCTTGGGTCATTCCTGGATGAACAGACCTAAGGCTCAGAACATCCTCTCCCTGGGGGGTTGGGGTAAGAATAGACCCACCATGTCTCCCTGTATGATTCTTACAAGGCAAACTAGGGAGGCTATACAACTTGACTTGCTCTTATTAATGGCTATACATGGCCTACAATGGCTGAGAGGCTGTAAAACTCCATCATCACCATCACCACCACCATCATCTCTTCTGATGGCCCCAGTTGAGGTAAAAACTTTGCATCACACTCGGAGGACAACAATACTGCAAATGACAAATCAGAACTACATGTAGAGGCAATAGCTAACTCATATGACATTTACACAACTGTATACAGCTTGGTTGAGTAGCTGTTATTCAGTTTGTCAGAAGCTATTTAAATAAACAGATCACTGAAAAGTATTCTGAATGGAACAGACAGGGAGGTCCTCCAGACAAACCCAGCCTTACTATCTGAAATCCAACAGCACCTGGATCAGCAAAGGGACTTTCCTAAGATACCAAAAGGAGTAGCAAATTCAGAACAATCTCAGTCTGAAAGTTCCCTATCAGAAAATGCCATTCAACATTTAGCCAAGCAGGGCCTGGACTTATTTCTCTGGGAGCAGGTGATAAGGAAGTCCCCAGACCTCCCTGGTGTTATCAAAAAGCAAGTGGCCCTAGTAGCCCTGTCAGCAGGCCATCATGGGTCTTCATCAGGAAGATGGCTCACACATGTGCCATGCCCTCTGTCAGGTCAGTTCATGCATCAGTCTCCCTTTTCACTGGACCCCCTTCCCTCCTCCCCTTGGTTGATCTTATCATTTTTCCATTTCTCCTCTCCAATCCCTATCCTGTCCTGTCCCCTGTGATAGCTGTACTCCGCCCACACAGGGTCAGCCTGTAACTCTCCCTGTTTGTAATCTATCTCTCTCTCTCTCTCTCTCTCTCTCTTGTAATCAATCTCTCTCTCTCTCTCTCTCTCTCTCTCTGCTTAGAGAAAACAGATGGCTGGATAGATGGACATGGACAAATCCCCACAAAACCCACCTATCTGTAGGCCTGTGCAGTTCATCTCAAGTGTAAGCTAGACTGCTTAATTATCAACTAGTGGGGGTGGGGAGTCACACACACACACACACACACGCACACACACACACACACACAGGTATGCATAAAGCATCCAGAGTAGAAACAAACCAGCCACATCTCACCATGCTATCTGGCAAATGACTACTAGAAATTGGCTTGCTCACACTCCAACCAAAATCAGTGATTTAATTAGTCAATGGTTTCAAATAGCCTATTGCCATTACACCTCAGCCAGCCATCTCTGATGAAGTATCCTCTACCTATCTTCTTCACATCTTCTTCTGATCTTGTTTCTTGCAACAAAGGCTGCAACTCTGCAACTCAATGGCGGCACTCTGCTCTGAACACAGACTTTCTGCAGAGGGAAACTTCTCTGTTTCCTCTACTGTGTCACTCAATAGCGACATATCAGGTGTTTCTTCCTGATGGAGAGATCTCATAAACGTTTCTCCCAAACAGATCTCTTCCTCATTTGTGCTCAGTCTGCTCTGAGACCTGGTCACAGCACATGCTGGAGTGGAGTCTGTATGTACACTTACCTGTAGAGGCGATCCTCTCTGGAAACATTGTATCCATT